>CANUEX010088805.1:0-27716 GCA_948099535.1 Jatropha multifida | reverse complement strand
AATTATTAACTCTGATTGTCTTATGAAAAATGTCATAATATGGGCTTACTATTCCGATAGTCAAATGTTAATAGGGATGGATTGTGATAGTTTAGGCTTACTACGGACCTCGGGTGCCTTAAGCTTACCTAGGTCCTAGTGCCGGTCCGGCCCACGGTTTTGGGTCGTGACAGGAACACACCTTCAACTTTTTTTCAATCTTAGCTAGCCCTCCTATCTTCTTTTTAACTCCTCATGGCTAGGCATGATCGTAGTTTCAGAACTGCTGGTTTCAATTTTAAAGCCACCAGTTTCGATTTTAAAAAAGGTGAAACCAGAATCGAACCACTTTTAGACAGTTTGGAATCGAAATTAGATAACTTTTTTTTAACTTTTTAAGTTTTTTTAGCTAAATAAGAAAATTAATAACAAATAATAGTATTAAATTAAAAAAAGACTAAAAGAGTAAATTAATAGTTTTTAATTTATTTGAGAGTCCAAAATAAATATTAAATAAATGTCTAATTTATATGTAAAAAAATATATTTTAAAGGGTAAAAGATTTAAATTAAAAATATTTAAATGAGGAGCAATTCTTTTCTCTTTTTCAACTTATAATTTATAAGTTATATTTATACTAATAAAATTTAAGATGATGGTAAAGTTCCTGCATTTGATGATGAAAAATAAAATTAATTTCATAATTAAAAACCATGTGTAAAGTGTGTGTGTGTGTGTATATATATATATATATATATATATATATATATTAACGGTTTCAAACCGGAACTACCGGTTTCAAACCCTAAATATAAAGAATCACAATTGAACCTTACATCGCCAGTTTCGGTTACGGTTTGGACCGTTAAACCGTTGACCATGGTTTGGTTCTGATTTTGACCGATTCGGTTCCGTTTCGATTTCGGTTTGGAACCAAACCGTTGTCATGCCTACTCATGGCTGCCAACCCAATTGAATATCCTAACACCAAAAGCCAAGGCAATGCCCATGGTGAAATCGGTCAATAGATCACCTTCACCCTCCTACCTATTACCGATCCTTAAGTAGTAGCAACCCTCTCCCAAGCCTATTCTTAACTCACTATAGTACTGAAAGACCTCTTGGAGAACACAATACCCAATGTGGTCCCACTGCACCTTCTAAACCTATAAATGCTTCCACAAAGAGGGAAAAATTCACCCACCTTCTCCTAGATACCCAACCCATTCTGCATATGATCGATACAAGGAGGCGGAGTCAAAACCAATCAATCCCTGTAATCAGGAGTTGAGCCACACTCAAATATTGGATGAGACGAACCTCAGAGATGTGGTAAAGGAGCTAGTTCGGGAGTGTAAGGAGTTAAAAGAAAATGAAGATTATGGTCTTCGCCAGGATTCGCCATTATCCCCTAACATCCTAGCCACAACTTTCCCTCCAAAATTCAAGCTCCTCACCTTCCAATCTTATGATGGTTATCTTGATCCAAGAAGTCGCTTAGCAACCTTTCGAACCATCATGTGTTTACAAACTAACTTATAAGACTTGATGTGTAAGGTCTTTCCAATCACCCTTAAGGGCGTTGCACAAGAGTGGTACCTAACGCTTAAAATGGGGGTCGACCCACTCTTTTTTACAACTAGCCGCGGCGTTCAGAGCTTGCTTCATTACCTGTATCCCGTCGAAGAAAATCTCATTCGATCTGGTAGACTTGAAGAGAGAAGAAGGAGAAACCTTGCGATAGTATGTGTCCAGGTTTCAAAAGATGGTGATGTAGGTGGAGAATCTGAATGATGAAGTAGCTGTTAGTGCAAAGGCTAAAAATTGCAAGTATAACAAGCTGTTTGAAAGTCTGAGTATTGATCCTCCTTTGACTTTCACCGAGCTCATGGCGAGAGCTCATAAGTACACTAAACTAGATGAGGCTTATGAGGTCCAACGGCGCAAATCAGCCAAAGAGGAAAGGTAAAGACCTAGAAGACATTCGCCCCCAGGGGGAGACAATCGCCCTAAAGGAGATCGCCCATCCGACCTCTATGAGCCAGCTATTCTATCCGAACTCCTTACACTAGATATAACGAACCCCTATGAGATACAGCGTTCACCCAGGTGAATAGGGCCCATTTGAAAATCTTATTATGGATTAAAGAGCAAGGTGATCAGATCCAGAGTTTTTATCCTAAGAAGATGAGGGAAAGTTCTATAAACCATCAAGATAAGAGCAGATATTATGAGTTTTATAAGGACATGGGTTATGATACTGATGCATCCTGGCATTTAAAAAGAGAAATAGACCGCCTCGTGCAGAAGGGTGAGCTAAAGCAGTTTGTGGGGGAAGGCAGGTGAGAAGGAGGA
Source organism: Jatropha multifida (assembly GCA_948099535.1). NCBI lineage: Eukaryota > Viridiplantae > Streptophyta > Magnoliopsida > Malpighiales > Euphorbiaceae > Jatropha > Jatropha multifida. Next base: position 25,382 of record CANUEX010088805.1, on the reverse strand, counting down.
CAACCTAACAAACCGAATAGAGATGACCGCACCCTCGGAACCATTCACACTATATTTGGTGGTTTAGGTGGGTGGCGATAACAATTTAGCCAGGAAGCGAAGAGCTAGGGAGATATACTCCATCATACCCTAACAAAAGCCTAACACAAGACCACCCATATCATTTTCAGAGGCCAATGATGAACACATTCATACGCCACACAATGATGCCTTGGTAATTGAAGGGATTTTAGAGAACTTTTTGGTGAAAAGAATCCTGGTACATGAGCATAGTGCAGTAAATTTGATGATAATGAGTGTATTCAAAGCTCTAAAGCTAGATCAAACAAGGCTCAAGCCAGTCCGAACTCAACTTGTTGGGTTGGTAAGAAAACCTGTTCAATTTTTGGGGTCAGTGGATATAGATATGGAACTTAGAGTTGAGAGTTGATCAAGAAGATTAAAATTAGAATTCATGGTGGTAGACATCCAATTCCACTATAATGCCATATTGGGAAAGCCAGCCTTATACGAGCTAGAAGTAGCAACATTCATCAGATACCTAACTATAAAGTTTTATTATGATGAAGGTGAGGTCATGGCCGTGAAAGGTGACCAAAAGGGTGCCAGAGAAGCATATGTAGTAGCTCTAAAGGGTTTACCACTCACTCTACCAATCATGTGGATGCCAGAAGGGAACTACCTGCTTAATCCACCGAGCATCCTCCCTTTGATATTCCTAGACATAAAGAGGACTCTAGTCCTGAGCTAGTGGGCGAACTAATTACATAGGAGATAGAAAAGGGGAAACACATAACACTAGGAGTTGATCTTCTGAGCAAAGTACAAGATGACATGAAGGCAGTCCTGAGGATCATGTCCACAATTTTTCCTGGATTGCAGAAGATATAGTGGGCATCAACCCTAATGTCATAACCCATAAGTTCAGCATAGACCCAAGTTCTAAACCTATTAAGCAGAAGAAGCGAAATCATGGCTCCGAAGGACAACAAGCCATTGCTGCATAGGTTGATAAGCTTTTGAAAGCGGGCTTCATAAGGGAAGTAAACTACCTAGAATGGTTGGCGAATGTTGTCCTTGTAATGAAACCCAATGGGAAGTGGAGTTTGTGTGTTGATTTTACCGATCTAAACAAAGCTTGCCTAAAAGATCCTTACCCTTTGCCTAATATTGATCAGCTGGTTGACTCAACAACCGGGTATGAGGTGTATAGTTTTGTAGATGGAGCAGCGGGGTATCACTAGATAAGAATGGATGAGCTGGATGAAGAGAAAACTAGTTTTGTCATAGATCGAGGCATTTATTGTTACTAGGTCATGCCTTTCGGATTAAAGAATGCAGGGGCGACATATCAGAGGCTAGTTAATAGCATGTTTAAAGGACAAATCATGGGAACTATAGAAGTACATGTGCATGACATGATAGTAAAGAGTATCCGAGTTGTCAATCATCTTAGAGACTTATAAGAAGCATTTCAGATCCTGAATAAGTTTAGCATGAAGGTCAACCCAGAAAAATGCAGTTTTGGGGTTAAAGCTAAAAAGTTTTTAGGCTTTATGATATCTTAGAGAGGGATAGAGGAAAACCCTAAGAAGATCAAGGTGATTTTGGAGATGCAACCACCCACTAGCATCCATGAGGTACAACAGTTAAATGGCTGAATAATTGCCTTAAGTAGATTTATCTCTACTTAGCTAAAAGGTGTATGCCCTTCTACCAGAAATTGAAACAGTTGAGAGGTTTTAAGTGGGATGATCAGTGCCAGCTCGCCTTTGAGCAGATTAAAGAGTTTTTATCCTCTACTCCCCTCCTGAGCAGACCTAAAAAGGATGAACACCTATACTTGTATCTTACAGCCACTAAAAGCTTCATTGCCTTTGTTTTGCTTAGAGAAGAAGGCGGCAAGCAATATCCTGTGTACTATGTGAGTAAGGTCCTTAGAGGAGTTGAACTACGATACCCAAGTGTTGAAAAGTTGGCGTTTACTATCCTTACATCGGTAAACAATCTGCACCATTACTTCCAGTCTCACACCATAATCGTTCACACAAATCATCCATTGAAGAAAGTGTTGCACAGAGCAGAAACTTTTAGAAGATTAGTAGAATGGTCAATTAGATTGGGTGAGTTTAATATCAGGTACGAGCCTCGTACCGCAATGAAGGCACAAGTACTGGCTGACTTTGTGGCTGAGTTTTCTAGCAAAGTCGAGACAGGTGATCCATAAGCCATAGTGCTGAACCTCGACTTTGACATATGGAAACATCATATAGATGGGTCTCTAGGAAGTTTGGGAGCAGCAATGAGGGTCATCCTACAAGGATCAGGGAAGATAACGGTATAGTATGTAGTTCACCTAGGCTTTCCCCACAATAAATAATGGAGCAGAATATGAAGGCTTGATAGTAGGGCTTCTATTGGCATTTGAGGTACCACCTCCTATCCTCCATATCTTCTTGGACTTACAGCTTGTTGTAAGTCAAATTATAGGTACATTTACTACCAAAGAACCGAACTTGGCAAAGTATCATTCCCTAGCCTTATCTCTCCTAAATAAGTTGGAGGAAGGAGGGTGCACTTGGAAGTTGATCCAGATAGAAAGGGCAAATAATAAAGAGGTGGACGCCATAGCCAAAGTTGTCTCGTGAGGAAAAGCCTTATTAGATGAATCATAATAGAACAACAGGATTGTCCGAGTTTTGAGAAATCGAAAGTCTTAGTAACCCAAGTTAGAGAGAGTTGGATGAGCCCGATCATAGACTTTTTACAAATGACATTGAGGCGGTAGACAAGTACGAGGCTAATAAACTCTATAGAAAAGTGGCAAATTATGCATTGAACAATAGAGAATTATACAGAAGGTCAAATCACACCCTTAGACGAGATGTGTAACCGAAGAAGATGACAACTACATCATAAGGGAAATACATGAAGGAGTTGGAGGAGCATATGAAGGCTCAGATGCAATGCTTAGAAAGATCTTGCTAACAGGATACTATTGGCCCACAATAAAGAAAGATATTCGCCATTATGTTCGCCACTTCAAGACATGTCAGAAGTATAATGGGGTACCTAGATAGTGTTTAGCAGAGTTGCAACCCTTAGCTTCATCTTGGCCTTTCGCCCAATGGGGATAGACATCCTGGGACCTTTCCCCACAACAACAACAAAGAGAAAGTTTGTAATGGTCGGATTGATCACTTCTCTAAATGGGTAGAAGTAGAAGCCCTTAAACTAGTACACTAGCTTGGATTATCAACTTCTTCATAAATAACGTAATATTCAGGTATGATATGCCTCACAAAATAGTCAATGATAATGGGAAGCAGTTTGACTCAGGAGCCTTTAGATCCTTTTGTGAAGAGTGGCACATCAACTTACACTTCACATCAGTAGCCCATCCACAAACAAATGACCTGACCGAAGTCACCAACAAAATCATCTTATAAGGATTAAAGAAGAGATTGGATAGGGAAAAAGCTAACCTGGCAGACGAACTGAATAGTGTACTATAGGCTTACAAAACAACCCCTAGGCAAGCAATAGGGCAAAGACCATTTTCATTGGTGTATGGAACATAAGCTATGATACTAGTAAAAATATGTCTACCCAGTCGAAGGACCAAAAAATATGATGAGCTCGGAAGCAAAAAAAGCCTAAAAATTAGCTTGGACTTAGCAAAGGAGCTTAGAAAAGACGTTGCAACTTGAATCAAAGCACACAAGCAAAGAGTTAGAAGATACTTCAATAGAAAAGTCAAGGTTAAGCAATTTAGAGAAGGTGACATGGTCTGTTGAAAGGAGAAAATAACTAAAGGCTTGACAGGAGTTGGAAAGTTAAGACAAAGCTGGGAAGGTCTTTATGAAGTGTCAAAATAGCTAGGCTTAAGCACTTACAAGTTAAGAAAGGTCGAAGGAGCTGAATTGCCCAGGACTTGGAATGCTGATAATTTTAAAAGAGCATATTGTACCCCTTCTTCATTTTATGATATGTAAAAAAAATTTTTTCTTATTTGAATTAATAATATGATAAGACCTTAGGTTTTTTCACTTAATGTATCATGCCCTCCAAAAAGAAAATGGACATGATACATCAAGTTTTTCTTGAAGTATCTTACTTAAAAATTATTTCTCCTTATGGAGCTCCAAGTTTGCCAGAGGCCTAGTTTTCTCCATCTAATGGGACAGTTTGCTAGAGGCCTAAGTGGCCCAATGTTTCTCTATTCAATGGGACAGTTCGCCAGTGGCCTAAGCCACCCAACGTTTCTCTGTCCAATAAGACAGTTCGCCGAAGGCCTGAGCGATCTAATGTTTCTTCGTCCAATGGGACAGTTCACCAAAGATACAACCTAGCCCGATATGTTGAATTTAGAAGTTGAGGTACACAATCTTCACCATTTAACTTAACTAATATAGTTGATAAGTCATTACTTGTTAAGTCATTATCTATTAAAGCGAAAACTCCTTTGGCATGTATTATAAATAAAATCTCCAGTTTGAATAAGTCATTAATTGCTAAGTCATTGTCTGTTGAACATACTTAGATCACCCAATATTTTAAGTAATGGCATGTTGGGATAATAAAAAAACAAATAAAAAGCTAAGCAAATAAAGAAGACTGTAGATTAGAAACTCTCTTTTCATTAAGTTAAAAACCTTTACATCAGTGGTTACAGAATCCTACCAAAAAGCTTAAAGTAAAAAACTATATAAATTTTTAATCACCCTGCTCCGATGGACCAGGTGAACTAGCTCCAGAAGAACTAGGATGATCCCCATTCCCATCCCCTTCAGCCTCCTCTAGATAAACAATGTTTACCTAGTCTTAGTCTACATTTGGCCACCTCTCCCTAAGTCCAGCCAATATGTTCGACCTAAGACTTAAGCAAACTCTCGCCAAATCTTCATCCTGAGATTATTCTTGGCTCCTCAAATCCTGCACTTCAGTCTCTAGCTCTCTCACCCTTTTCTCTAGCTCCTCCATCTCAGTCTCCATCTCCTTATTTTTATCCAGAAGGCTCTAATTTTCCTTCTTCAATTTGTCTATATCAGCATCCCATGAGGCAAGCTCGGCCTTATGTTGATCCTCCTGCTCCTGTATGGATCTCCCAACCTCCTTTAAGGTAATCTCCATTCCATTCTTCTGCAGTTCCAATTCAGTCACGACGGTCTTCAACCTTGACAGCTGAGCATATTGGAGTGAGTTTGCATTCACTGCTTAGAATAGACATTGATTCAGGAAGTCAGTTGTCCCTTGGTCATCCAAATGCTCAAAAATCGAGAGTCAACAAGAAACAAGCAGGCACAAGCCAACTCTCGACTAGGGCCATCATCTTGGACATTGCAATTTGACCCATATCTGGTGACAAAGTAAGACCGAAGATCAATAGCTTTAGTCCTAGGAGGAGGAGCTGGAGTTGGATTTGGGTTTGCAGCCGAAATAGGCTCCTCCCTCGCCCTTTTTCTAGATGGGTCAGTAGGAGGGCTGGGAGCAGTTGTTTCAGCAGTTGGCTCGACAATAGTTTCAATAGATGCTGACATTATTACAGGATTGGAAGGGGTGCATCCCTTGGAGAATCAGTTGATGCCTTCCTCTTTATAACATCAATAATCTTAGACATTCTCGAACCTTTTCCTTTCTTAGGAGCCATGTTTGCACAAAATAAAAGAAAAAAAAATAAAAAAAGTGTTAGTTTTAACAATCCTAAATAAAACGCTTAAGGAATAAAAAATACCATGATTGAAAGGGTTCGGCCTAACGGGTCCACTAGGCAAGCAGATAGGATAACCTTCGGCTATCACTTTCCTCAGGTCCACACAGCTGAGCCCCGTGGCCCTTATGAAATCGGCTACCCCTCGGTCATAAGGAGTGGGAGGCTGAGGAAGAAGACGATGATGGTCTATAGACCAATTGTTCAGCATCCCAAACCTACTAGGGAATTTCACTATAAAATATTTAGACTTCCAATTTTTCAAAGAAGAAATCTTCATCTTCTTTGAAAAAATATTGCAGTTAGCCTTCACTTGAAGAAAGCAGTGATCTTTGCTCGGGCTAATGGAAAAATTGTATAAATCCTGAATTACATTGGCATTTAAATTGTTTCTGTCTTCCTTAGCCAGCAATCACACCATAGAGAGACCTCAAGCCGTTAGGGTGAAGTTGACTTAGGGTTATCTAATAACCATTAAAAAATGACTTTAAAGGCTCAGACAGAGGAAGCCGAACCCTAGATCGGAAATTTTCTTCATATAGCATGATGGAATCTTCATCCAAAGGAGAGTTGATCCTCATATCCTCAGAAGGGCGAACTAATTTGAAGTCGAGGGGAATGTTGTAAGTATAGTATATGTCTAATAGTTCTCCCTCATCTATGTCCAAAGGGATATCAGCTATCCAAACATTTTCTTTCCTTCTCTTCGCCTCACCCACTCTTGAATCGACCTCCTCATGAGGCCCACCGCTAGGATGTTCAGACAATATTTGAACATCCTTGCCACTAGAGGAACCCATAACCCCAACCGAACAAAAATGAACAAGAAAGAAAGAAGAAAATTTACTAAATCAGCGTATTTTAGAGAGAGAAGCTCTGGAAGTCAAGAAATGACAAGAGTAACAAAATGAAATGAGAATTAAATAGGCCAGGTGAGGCATATGAAAAGTCGCCTCATTTAATAAGGCGACTCCTTTAACACCCCGACACATCAAGTTTCGCAATGAGCAATAAATAACGTCTTAGGTCATCATTAAAAACCCTTTAAAAATAAAATAATAATAATAATAATAATAATAATAATAATAATAATAATAATACAATGAAATAATATATATATTAAATGCAACTAAAAACTCTACAGATATAATATTTGAACATAAATGATCAAATAATTGATGGAGGACTTTTGTTAACATATAATAATAAAATATTTTAATTGAATAAATAAACCCCTAAAATAATTCTAAATAGGAAACAAATTAGAACTTTAAATTCCTATCTAATATGGACTATTCAAATTTCATTATATATATTCTAAATTTATCCCAAAATTGAGCTAATCATACTTTACTGATCCCAAAATTCTGAAAGATCAGCAATTATTATTATTGTTGTTATTTTTTTAGCCATTGATTTGTTATTTCAATTTTAGCTACAAACGGAAAATTTTGATTTTCATGTCTTGGCTGGCTTATGAGTTCATTTGTTTTTTGCCAAATTATGGCCATAAATTTGTTAACCCAAGAGAGTAACTTTACAATTCGGGTCTCTTCTCCTATTCCTCCACACATACATGTTTTTATTATTATTAGTCTCTTTTTTTTAATTACGTGTGTTGGATATCAATTATAATCATTATATACTCTTTTAATTTTTTTATTTATATAATATTAAAATATAAATTTTATTTAGATTAAAATAAATATAGTTGGTTAATTTGTATTATACTTTATTGTACAAATTACTCGTAATACTACTTTTTTTTATTTAATTAATTTTTATATAATAAAAGTGGTCTCAAAATAATATGTGCCTAATTTAAAAATTCAGATTGTTAAAAACCTAATATGTGCTAAAAGAAAAAATCTTGCCATTACTCAATCTCCAACCCATACTTATAATTTTTTTTTCTCTCTCTTCTAGACTCAACCGTGGTCATACCTACCGATTAGAATAGTTATATAATGGTGATTGGTTGTGTAATTTGAGTCTTGTATAATAGTATTTATCTAAATAACTAATTAAAATTAGTAAAGGGTATAAATATAAACTTATTAAAAAACTAGCCATACTCTGTATAATTAGTTTTTATTTTTAATGAATGGATATTAAATGCATAAAAATTTTAACATTATTTGCAGGACTAAAATACACTTATAACGTATATAGTATATATTTCTTTATAATAATTAACTATTTACATTGTAATTTTAATAATAATCTAAAAAAGCTATATTCTTTCAAATTATTGAATATTTGCTATTTAAAAATCAAACAGATTATTTATTTAAAAAATAAAACACAAAAACAATAATTACATGAAACCTTCCACCAACTTCATGCTGCGGAAAACCAATACCTTGTTGTAATTTTATTATTCCTTTGTAATAAGTGTCATTGATTAAAAAAAAAAAGTTTACTTGTTTTAACTTTATTACTCCTTTGTAATAAATGCCATTAATTAAAATAAATAATTGTACTTCTTTATTAATACAATTCTTCCCACATTTGTAAATAAATTGTAAGCATTATTGTTTTTTTATATATATCTGTTAATATATAATAATAAATTATTATAAGTAAATAAATAAATCTCCTACAATAATTCTAAACAAGAAATAAATCAGGACTCAGAATCCTAATCTAATACAGATTGTTTGAACTCCAGTATATATACTCAAATCTTATCCTAAAATCGGATCAATCACAATCAATCTCTCCCCAAAATTCTGATAGTTTAACAATTGGTGCAGTGAGTGTGAAACACACCTTTAACCTCTCCCCAACCCTAGCTAATCTTCAGCTCTCCATCCATCATGGTCGCCAACTCAACTGAAAACCCTTAAATGAAAAATCTAACCAATGAACATGGTGAACCTGGCCATCCAATCGCCCTTACTCTCCCACCTATAATCGATCCCCAAGTAGCAGCTGCCTTGGCTTAAGCTTACTCTAAATTCACCACCGTATTTAAAGGTATCCTAGAGAGCTCAACACTAGTGGCGATCCCATTACGCCTCCCAAACCCATAGATTCATTCCTTAATAAAGGAAAGGTTCATCTGCCTTCTCCCAGACACCCAACTCACTCCCTCTCTGATACGTACCGGGAAGCAGAATCAAAACCTACCCATCCCCGTGATTAGGAGGTTAGTCACACTCAAATCTTGGAAGAGGCGAAACTCAGAGATGTAGTTAAGGAGCTAGTACGAGAATGTAAGGAGTCAAAGGAGAATGGGGATTATGGCTTCCGTCAAGGCTCGCCCTTAACTCCCACCATACTTGCCGCAGCCTTCCCACTCAAATTCAAACTCTCCACTTTTTAATTTTATGATGGTTATACCGATTGCAGGAGCCACTTGGCCACTTTTCGAACCATCATGTGCCTGCAAAATAGCTCAGAAGATTTGATGTGTAAAGTCTTTCCAATCACCCTCAAAGGGGTCGCACAAGAGTGGTACCAAATGCTTAAGATGGGGTCTATCCATTCTTTTTCACAACTAACTGCAGCATTTCGAGCTCGATTTATAACCTGCATCTCATCTAAGAAGATCTCATATGATTTGGTGGACCTGAAAAGAGAAGATGGCGAAACCCTATGACAATATGTGGCTAGGTTTCAAAAGGTGGCAATGCAAGTGGAGAACTTGAATGATGAAGTGGCGGTTAGTGCAATGGCCAAGAATTGCAAATACAACAAGTTGTTTGAAAGTTTGAACATTGACCCACCAACAACTTTTGACGAAATCATAACAAGGGCTCACAAATATACCAAACTAGATAAAGCTTATGCGATCTAATAGCAGCATAAACTAGCCAAGGATGAAAGATATAGGTCCAGAAGGCACTCACCATCGGAAGCAAATGTTCGCTAAGGAAGAGGTCGCCCATTCGACCTCTCCAAACAAACTATTCTATTCGAACCCCATATTCTAGAAGTAGCGGGTTTCCACAAGGTACTGAATTCACTCCGGTAAATAAACCACGATCGAAAATCTTGTCGTGGATCAAAGAACAGGGCGATTGGATCCATGCTTTTATTCCAAAAAAATGAGAGAAGATTCAGTAGTCGTAGGGATAGAAGCAAATATTGTGGATTCCATAAAGACGTGGGCCATGAAACTAACACTTGTTGGCAGTTGAAAAAAGAAATTGAGCGCCTTATACAGAAGGGCGAACTGAAGCAATTTGTAGGGGAAAGCAAATAAGAGGAAAGACAGTCAGACAAATCTGACAAGGGTGTTCAGACTATAGGGACCATTCACACTATATTTGGTGGTTCGGTAGGTGGTGATAGTAACTTAGCAAGGAAACGGAGAGCTAGAGAGATATACTCTATCCTACGACCACAAAAGCCTAGCTTTAGACAGCCAATATCATTCACTGAAAGTGATGGCGAGTAAGCTCGAATGTCGCACAGTGATGCTCTAGTGATCGAAGGTATTTTGGAGAATCTTTTTATGAAAAGAATCTTAGTAGACAGAGGCAGTGCGGTTAATATGATAACTTTGGAGGTATTTAAAGCTTTTATACTAGATCCCACAAAGCTAAAGCCCATCCGTACCCCTCTTGTTGGTTTGCGGGTAAGCCAATTTAGGTGGTAGGTGTAGTGGATATAGATATGGAACTTAGTGGAAAAGAATCTTCAAAGAGACTCAAGCTAGAATTCATGGTAGTGGACCTCCAATTCCCATACAATGCCATATTTTGAAGACATGCTTTGTATGACCTGGAAGCAATAACAAGCATCAAATATTTAATTATGAAATTTTACTCCGATGAAGGCAAAGTAGTGGCTGTGAGGGACGATAAAAAAGCAGCCAGAGAAGCATATGTAGTAGCCCTAAAGGGTCTCCCACTGACCCTACCAATCATGTGGATGCTAGAAAAAGACTCAATGGTTCAACCTACAGAACACCCTTTTTTTTATATTCCTAGGCATAAAGGGGATTTGAGCCTTGAGCCCATGGGCGAACTGATCACATGGGAGGTAGAGAAGGCAAAAACCATAAAATTAGGAGTTGATTTGCCAGGTGAAGTATGAGAAAACATAAAGGCAGTCTTGAAGGATAATGTGCACAACTTTGCATAGTCTGCAAAGGATATAATAGGGATTAATCCGAACATCATCTCCCACAAGCTTAGCATAGACCCAAACTTTAAGCTTACCAAGCAAAAGAAATGAAATCATGGCTACGAAAGACAGCAGGCCATAGCAGTAGAAATTGATAAACTTTTCAAGGCGGGTTTCATAAGGGAAGTAGACTATCCAAAATGGCTGGCGAACGTGGTTCTTGTACCTAAACCCAATGGAAAGTGGAGACTTTGTGTTGACTTTACAGATTTGAACAAAGCATGCCCAAAAGACTCCTATCCCTTACCTAACATTGATCAGTTGGTTGATTTAACAGCTGGGTATGAGGTATATAGCTTTATAGACGTGACACCAGGACACCACTAGATAAGAATGAATGAACTAGATGCAGAGAAAACGATCTTTCTCACAGATCGAGACATTTATTATTACCGATTATGCTCTTTGGACTGAAAAATGTTAGAGCGACATATCAGAGGCTGGTTAATAATATGTTCAAAGAGCAAATTAGGCAAACAGTGGAGTTGTATGTTGATGATATGATAGTGAAAAGCGTCCGAGTTGCTGATCATCCTAAAGACCTACAAGAAGCCTTCAACATTTTGAATAAGTTTGGCATGAAGCTCAACCTAGATAAGTGCACTTTCAAAGTAAAAGCAGGAAAGTTCCTAGGTTTGGGGAATAGAGGCGAACCCTAAAAAAATCAAGGCAATCATGGAAATGAAACCGCCCACCAGCATACATGAAATTCAGCAATTGAACGGCTGAATAACTTCCCTTGAAAGATTTATCTCTTGTTCGGCCAAAAGATGCATGCCATTTTACCAAACGTTGAAATAATTGAGAGGTTTCAAATGGGACAATCAATGCCAGCTCGCTTTTGACCAAATTAAAGAATTCTTTTCCTCCACTCCACTTTTGAGTAGACCCAAGAAAGATGAGCCTTTATATTTATATCTTGCAACTACTAAGAAAGTGGTGAACAATACCTTGTTTATTATGTGAGCAAAGTCCTTAGAGGGGTCGAGCTTTGATATCCATATGTGGAGAAGTTGGCTTTCGCCGTCGTTACAACAACAAATCGCCTATGTCATTATTTCCAATCACATACCATAATTGTTCACACAAATCATCCACTGAAATAGGTCTTGCACCGATTTGAAACTTTAAGAAAATTAGTGGAACGGTCAATTAGGCTGGGTGAGTTTGATATCAGGTACGAATCCTATACGACGATGAAAGCACAAGTACTAGCTAACTTTGTAGCTGAATTCTCTGATGAAGGTCAAGTAGAGGATTCACAATCTACAATACCGAGCCTTAAAGGGGATATATGGAAACTCCATACAGATGGGGTCTAGGAAACCTGGGGGTGGCAGTAGGAGTTGTCTTATAAGAACCAAAGAAAATAAAAGTGCAGCATGTAGTTCGCTTAGATTTTCCAATAACTAACAATGGTGCAGAATACGAAGGCTTGATAGCAGGACTAATGCTAGCTTTGGAAGTGCGACGTCCAATCCTTCATATTTTCTCAGATTCACAACTTGTGGTGAGTCAAATTGGAGGCACATTCATGACCAAAGAACCAAATCTAGTTAAATATCCCTCCCTAGCCAAATCCCTTCTAAACAAATTAGAAGAAAGCGAAAGCACATGGAAGTTGTTGCAAATAGAAAGGGCAAACAATAAAGTGGCGGATGTTATAGCCAAAGCTATATCAAGAGGAGAAGCCTTAGTAGAGGAAATCACATTGGAGCAATTAAGCTTTTTGAGCTTTGTAAAATAGGAGATACTGGTCACCCTGAATGATGATAGCTGGATGCTTCCAATAATGGATTTTCTTCAAAATGATGTTCGGCCGAAAGACAAGTAGGAAGTTATTAAACTCTATCAAAAAGCAATAAACTATAGACTAGACGATGGAGAACTCTACAGGAGATTAATGTCACACCCTTGGGCTAAGTGTGTAACCAGAGAATATGGCAATTATATTATAAGGGAGTTATACAATGGAGTAGGAGGAGCTCATAAAGACTCAAATGAAACAATCAGGAAGATCAGAGTTCGCCATTGCAAGACATGTGAGAAGTATGTTAGAGTGCCTAGGCAACCCTCATCAGAGTTATAATCGATAGCTTCTCGATAGCTTCAGCTTGGCCTTTTGCGCAGTGGGGAATAGATATCATGGGACATTTCCTCATAACAACTACTCAAAGAAAATTTGTGGTAGTTGCAATTGATCACTTCTCTAAATGGGTAGAAGCAGAAGCCCTTAGCACCATTATGCTAGCTCGGATCATCAGTTTCTTCAGGAACAATGTCATCTTTAGATATGGTGTTCCCCACAAGATAGTCACCGATAATGGGAAATAGTTCAACTTAGAAGCCTTTAAATCTTTTTGCAAGGAGTGACACATCAGTCTACACTTTACACCAGTTGCTCATCCATAAACTAACGGCCTCACTGAAGTCACCAACCAAACCATCTTGCAAGGAATGAAGAAAAGGTTAGATGGAGAAAAAGCTAATTGGGTGAACGAACTAAATAGTGTACTATGGGCATATAGAACAACACCTAGGCAGGCAATAGGGCAGACACCATTCTCCTTAGTATACGGAGCAGAAGCAGTGACACTAGTGGAAATTGGGCTACCCATTAGAAGAACTAAAGAATACAATGAAATAGAGAGCAATGAAAGTTTTAAATCTGGTAGAGGAGCTTAGAGAAAATGTTGTAGCCTGAATTGAGGCATATAAGCAAAGGATAAGGCAATACTTTAACAAAAAAAAGTCAAAGCTAGGCAATTCGGAGAAGGTGATACAGTTTGGCGAAGGGTAGAAATAACTAAAGGCTTAATAGGAATTAGAAAGCTCGGACAAAGTTAGGAGGGCCCTTATGAAGTGACGAAGCAAATAGGATCAAGTACTTACAAGCTGAGGAAGATAGGAGGAGCCAAACTTCCCTGAACTTAGAATGCTAACAATCTCAAGCGAGCATACTGATTGCTTATTCACTTTATAATATGTAACAAGCTCTTCTTTAACCTTATGCATAATAATAATATGATAAGACCTCAGGTTTTTTCACTTGATGCACCGATCCTCCAAATTTGTCAAGGGACACGATGCATCAAGTTTTTCCTAAAGGATCTTACTTGAAAATTTATTCCTTGTTTTTTAAGTCTCACATACAACTGCAAGTTCGCAAAAGGCCTAAGCAGCCCATAACTTCTCTTTCCTACACTAAGTCTACAAAAACTATACAAGTTTCCTAACTACCGTGCTTAGAGGGGGTAGGCGAGCTAGCTCCTGAAGAATGTGGCCGATCCCCCTCATCTCCATCGACATCTTCTGGGTAGACATCATTTACCCACCCCCAATCCGCCTTTGGCTATCTTAACTACCGACTCCCACCATAAGTAGGCCTCTTCCTTCAATAAGGAAGTAGCACAGATCAGTCTGTCCTGAAGAGTGCACTGCATCTGCTCCAAGACCCTTTCCAGCCAGAACTCTATTGCGGAAGGCACATCATCCTTTCAACCCATAAAATCGTCAACACCATACTTCCTCAGTCTCTTAAAAGGGTGACGGACTGGAACAGGGGCCGGTGTGACTGAAGCCTGGGGAATAGCTCTCGCAACCTGCCTCAAAGCAGCAACTAACTACTGAAAAAAATCACCTGATTAGGCCCTGCAGCAGCCTGCCTCACAGCCGAGGCGCGCTCCGCGTCAGAACCCAAAACACCACCAGTGGCATCACTAACTGGCATACCACCCTCAAGCATAGCACCCTCTGGAGGGGCATAACTGTAACACCCATCGCCCAATCCCGAAGGACCAGACGACGAATGCCACATTCGGTGCCAGAGCACTGTCTTATCCTACTTAATAATCTAAATGATATATTAGAAGTGGTTAAGTTTTCAAAGGAGGCAAATAATATTTTTTTTAAAATAAAGTTTAAGGAAATTCCTACAAAAAATTCGCAAGAGTTTCCCCTAAAAATTCAACTTGTCACACAAAGAAAACAAATACACTTTCAATATTTATTCCTCCAAACCCCCAAAACTCCAAATCAATACAACAGATCACACATCACTTTTATAAAATCATATCATTCATCTTAGATTCTACCTTAACATAATATCATCAATTCATAGAGATAATTTCTAATGGTCAATCATATTAAATGCTCATGTAGATAAAACATCATAAATAATCTCGAATCTCATTAATTTACAACTCAGTGTTTACAATCTCAAAACTTTTTACAAAGTATCTATACATGCCATAATTTACATCTCTATACATATCCTATGCAAAAATAAAGTTTCCTCTTTGATGCTTCGCCTTGGGTCTTCAAGTAGCATCCACCGCTCGCAACCTGCACGTGATAAAAATCAATTCACTGAGTGGAAGACTCAGTGGTGCTAAATAAGGTACTTAAACATATCTCATATAAAATGCTTAAAAATAAATCTTAAAAGTTCCATTATACTAAAAATACTTAAAACATTAGTCATACGAAAACTTAATCATAAGTTAACAAAATCATAAATATATATAAAGTGTTCATCCTTGAAAATAAATTCAAGATTCGACAAATGTAAAAAAGATTCCATATTTACAAATATTTTTCCTTTCCTTTCATAAAAAAACTGAACCATTCTTAATTAAGGCTCATATGTAATATGGAAGAAATATAACCAGATTTAGTTACATAAATGTCCAAATAAAATGTGGTCTGTAGAAGCACCACCAAAATGTAAGCGTGTCCACCTACCCGAATGTAAGCGCGTCCGCCTACCCGAATGTAAGTGCGTCCACCAACCAGAATGGCATCCAAAGCCTAGCATATGATCATAGCTCATCACATAACAGAATGGCATTAAAGCCGACCATGCTCAATAACTAGAATAACTTCATCTTAGTACATTTCAACCATACATACTTGAGCCAAAATGAGTCATTTCCTTTACAAATAGTCTTATTTCTTATAAGTAGTTCCTTAGCAAAATACCTCTTAACTTAGTACTTATGATTTCAAAATTCCTTAACTTACAACTTGTATATACTCATAAAATCTTTCTTATGTTCCAAACAAAAATTATACTTTCATAATATGCATATATACTTAGCTTAAAATACTTAAAACCAACATTTAGCAAAACATTTCATAACTTAACATATTTTCCACCAAAATTTCATAAACTTACAACTTAAGAAAATTATCAAATTTGCATACTTATGCAAAGCAAATTTCCTATTTACAAAATACATATTCAAGATCCTTAATTTGCATTAATTATTTTCTATAATTCTTTTTATTAAGATGCATTTATAAATTAGTCAAATTTTAAGGGTTTTGTGGATAAATGTACTAAATCAAGAATTTCTAGCACTTTAATAACCTTGACCTTTGCTGGATTTTTAGGGAATAATTAGAGTTGTAGGTCTCCAAATTGAATGAAATTTAATTCCTTAGAAAGCTAAGACAAAATTCTACAAGTTTCTTGAAGGGCTCAAATCCTAATCGTATCATTTTAGAGGTCAAGGATAAGCAACCAATTCGGACATACTAGTGAGCTTCCATGACAGAATCAGTTTTGGTAAATAAATCATAAATTGAGCTACAAGTATCCAAATTAGACATAAGGAGATGTTTTGGAAAGATAAAAGTAGAGCTACAACTTCCATGATGGACATATGACATTATCTTGCCATTTTAGTGGCCAAAATGGACAATCAATTCGGATATACAAGTGAGACACCATAACAGAACCAGTTTTGGTATTTAAATCATAAGTTGAGCTACAAGTATTGGAATTAAACATAAGAGGATGTTTTGGAAAGCTAAGAAATATAGATACAACTTTTATGAAGAAGTTAGAAATAAATGGAAATTATAAAAGGGTTGAAAATTGACTTCTAGTCCCACCTAAGAACACATCTAACATCAAAATTCATCAATTCTAAACAATTCACATAGAACCCCTAACTTTTCATTTAAAAACATGAATTCTCAAAATCACATTTAAAACTAAAAATTGAAAACATAAGAAATGAAAGGAGAAGGAAAGTATTATTGCACTAACCTCTTAAACAAGCTTAAAGAAGCTTGGAAAGCCTCAATTCTTGGCTTTCTCCTTTCCTTTTAGAGAGGGTTCACTAACCTCTTCAAAGAAGGAAAAAAATTCACATTAAAATCAAAATTAACAAAAAAATGGATGAATCATGATTTAATGCATCAATTACAAGTCCTAACCATGAAATCTACTCACTAATTCTCAAAACTTAAAATTCACAACATACTTGCTTGAATGGTAACTTCAAATTCCAAGCTTAAAGACTCCAAATTCCTACTCTTAATACTTAATTCTCAAGGGTTAATCACTAAACTTTGATTTAATTTGTTAGTTTAATGGTAGTTCAAAGGTAAGAAATTGAAGAAAATGGCGTGGAGAAGTGGAGAGGAAGAAGAAAGAGAAGGTGTTGATGAGTAGTAATCTTTTAGGTGGAAAAGTCAAATTTAACTTCTTAATTTTATGCCAAATGAATGGCCATGATCAAGTCCCTAGTATTCTCATCCAATGGCTCTAAATATTCCTCAAATAATTCTCCTCTAATTATCATTTAACTCCACCAATTAATTAAATTAATTCCATAAAAATAATTTCTCAATTATTCCTTAACATACTACACTAAAAATCACTATTCATTAAATGTCTTAATTCTCCAAAAATATTGATGAAATATTTTCTACCCACCTAAATCATGCAAACATGCTCCAAAAATATTAAATACAATATTAGACACACGTAGTAATTTTTCCGGACCGAAATAATACCAAGTCTCGGAGCGATGGTACTTCTCACAGACCGATAGATCACTATTATCGATACTGAATAAGACACTAATTAAATGGACTGTTACAGTTACTATCCACCTCCTCATTAGACAAATGCTGAGACATAACTGAATACCTACAAAGACCAATAGGTTGGCATCAGAGAGAAGTTACCAAAACAGACTAATATGACGTGTATTTAACTTAAATTACTTATGTAATTACTCCAAATCAGATAAACTCTCACGTCAAATCGTATATCCAAGAATCGGCTAAACCTATGCTCCGATACCAATAAATGTAACACTGATCGCCAAATCTTGGAGGACCCGACGACGGGCGCCACATTCGGTGCTGGAGCATCGTCTTATCTTACTTATTAACTCTAGATCACATATTAGAAGTGGCTAAGTTTTTCTAAGGAAGCAAGCATTTTTTTTAAATAAACGCTTAAGGAAATTTCTATGAAAAATTTGCAAGAGTTTCTCCTAAAAATCAACTCGCCACAAAAAGAAAACATATACACTTCCAATATTTATACATATCTCCAAATCCCCAATACTCCAATTCAATACAACAAATAACAAGCACTTCTAAATACTCATATCAATCACTTAAGTTCCATCACGATATTATATCATTCATTCAGCAAATTAATTATCAACAATCGTACACCATAATTTAACAATAAGAAAATATTACTTAATTAATTACAACTCTTATTAGTTTGCAAATCCAATATTTACAACCTCAATACTTCTTACGTTATTTATATACATGACATAATTTACATCCTAGTAAATGTCCTACCAAAAATAAGTCTTCCTCTCCAATGCTACGCCCTTAGTCTTCAATTAGTAACCACCACTCTTAACCTGCACATGATAAAAATCAACATGCTAAGTGGAAACTCAGTGGTGCTAAAAAGAATACTTGAACATATTTCATATAAAATGCTTAGAAATAAATCGTAAAATTTCGATTATATTGAAAATACTTAAAACATAAGTTATATGAAAACTTAACCATAAGTTAACAAAAATTATAAGTATATCAAATGTTCATTTAAAGAAAAACACACTTCCATGCTTTCAAATAAAACATAGCAACAGTATATTTTTTTCTAACATTAAAAACATATGTTTCATTACTTTACCATATCTTTGGGGCTCAAATATACCAAGAGAAACAATAGTAGATTTAATTCTGTATCGTAACATATTTGGCCTTAGGTCGCCAACTATAACATAAAGGCATTAAAGCCTACTTATACATAATAAGCGCGTCTGTTTAAACATAAGGCATCTAGAGCCTAGCATATGATCATAGCTCATATCATAATGGCATTAAAGTCGAGCATGCTCATCTTACACAAATGAATCATATCATACCACATTTTAACCAAAGTACATAAGAGCCCAAAACAAATCCATTTCTTTATAAATAATCTTATTTCTTATTCATAATTCATTAACAAAACATTTCATAACTTAATACTTTTTATTTTAAAATTCATTTACTTACAACTTATAAAATTCATCAAAACCTACTCATGTTCCAATCCAAAATCATACTTCCACAATACTCTTATACACATAACTTTAAAGTACTTAAAATCCATACTTAAAGAAATAAAAGCATGCCTTACCACCTTAGGGTGGTTCGGCCTCCTTAGGCCATCAAAAGGGAAGATTTTCCCTTCCATCAAGCACCATTTTTCAAGTTAGAAATACTTAGTTAAAACATTAAAAACCTTTACTTAACACATTTAGTCTTACAAACTTATTTTTACACATTTCAAGCTCTCTTCAAGTCTTGAAAAATTCTCAAACCTTTGTATTCAAGAAAGAGGTTTTAACCATCATTAAATCACTTATTAGCAAGCTCATTAAAGTTGAAGTCAAGCATAGAAATTAAAAAGAACAAGGTATCCTTCATCTACCATAGGTTCGGCTAACCTTGAAAAAGAAAGGGAAAATGTTTCCCTTTCAAAATAATCACACTCTCCTATAAGAACACCATTCAAAAACACATTTACCATCAAAGGAAATCAAAACAAAAAATAAAACAAAAGGGCCTTCCTCCTAGGGAGGTTTGGCCAACATTAGGTGAAGGGAAGAAAGGGGTTTCTCTTCCCATTCAAACATTTCTTCATGCTTAAAAATCATTCAAGAACTCATTTATACAATCAAAATCCAACAATTTAATCAAAACATTCAAAATCCCCAAAAATCACAATTAACCCAAAAATTAAAAAATTAAAGATATGAAAGGGGAAAGAGAATACTATCGCACTAACCTCTTAAACAAGCTTTAAGAAGCTTGAAAACCCTTAACCTTTGGCTTTCTCTTTCCCTTTAGTAGAGGGTTCTCCAACCTCTTCAAGGTAAGAGAAATTTACATTAAAATCAAAAATTGACACAAGAAATAGATGAAACATGATTTAATGCATCAATTACATGTCTAAACCTTGAATTCTACCTATTAATTCACAAAAATCAAAAATCACAACTTACTTACTTGGGTGATAACCTCCAATTCTTAAGCTTATGACTCCAGATTCTTAATCCTCTTACTTAATTCCTAAGGTTTAATTACTAAGCTTTGGTTTAATTCATGAAATTTAATGTAGTTTAGTGGTAAGAAATTGAAAGAAATGGAGAAGAAGAAGAAGATGAAGTTGGCGTGGAAGAGAGTGGATGAAGATGAGTGAATAGTGTTTGATGTGTTGTCCACTTAAATGGCAAAGTCAAACATGACTACTTAATTTTATGCCAAATGAATGACTATGATTAAGTCAAGGTACTCTCATCTAAGAGCTCTAAATATTCCTCAAATAATTCTTCTCTAATTATTATTTAACTCCATTAATTAATTAAATTAATTCCACAAAAATAATTTCTCAATTATTCCTCAACATACTACACTATAAAACACTATTCATTAAATGCCTTTATTCTCCAAAAATATTCATGAAATATTTTCTACCCACCTATATCATGTAAACATGCTCCAAAAATATTAAATAAAATATTAGACATGTATAGTAATTTTTCCGGACCAAAATAATACCAAGTCTCGGACCGATAAATCACTATTACCGACATTGCAAAAGACACTGAAAAATGGACTGTTACAAGCTCAGCCTTCTGCTGCTCATCTTGTTCTTTCATGGACTTGGCAACCTCCTTCAAAGTGGCCTCCATCTCATTATATTTCACCTCCAGCTCGGTGTTGGCTGATTTAAGCTTTTGCAACCAATCATACTGAAGAGTGTTAGCATTGATAGTTTGAAGGAGACATTGATTTAAGAAATCAATGGTTGCTCGGTCATCATAATGCTCGAAAAAGAGCATTGATAGCTAACTCTCGAATGGGGCCATCTTCCCTAACACTATAGTTCGATCCATACCTATTAATAAAGTAAGATAGAAGATCTACAACCTTAGGTCACTAAGCTAGAAGAGGACCAGAAGATGTAACAGATGGGCAAGCAGAAGTAGAAGTAGTTTCTTCTTTGGCCCTCTTTCTTGAAGGTTTGGCATAAGGGGTAGAGGCAGGTGGATTAGCCACAGGTTCAATGGCTGGCTCGGCTGGAGCTGGTTCAACAATTGGTTCAGAAGGAGGAGGCACCTCCCCAGGAGCATCAAATTATGCTCGCCGCTTGATAGCATCGGTGATCTTGGACATTTTTGAACCCCTTCCTTTCTTAGGTTCCATGCCTACACAAAACAGAAAAGAAAATTAAACTATGTTATTTTTAATAATCCTAAGAAATAACATTTAAGGAATGAAGAATACCATGATCGGAAGGATTTGGCTGAACAGGCAATTAGGCGAGCGAAGGGGACAACTATCAACTATCACCCTCCTTAAGTCAACAGATTCGAGCCCCCTAGCCTTTATGGAGTTAGCAACACTTCTGTCATAGGAGGTAGGTGGGGGAGGTAGAAAACATTGAGGAGCGGCATACCAATTGTTGGGAATACTGAACCCACCTTCAAACTTTACTATGAAAAATTTTGACTTCCAATTCTTTAGAGACAATATCTTTGATTTTTTTAACAAAGATGTTGCAGTTCGCCTTTGCTTGAAGGAAGTAATGATCCTCAGAAGGGCAATAGTAGAAATGATACAACTCCCGAACTGCACTGGCATTCAAATCATTCCCAACTTCTTTGGCCAAAGCAATGGCAGCACAAAGAAACCTCAAGCCGTTTGGGTGAAGTTGGCTTATAGTTATTTGATAGTTGTTGAAAAAAGACTTTAAAGGGTTAGATATGGGAAGGCGAACTCCCGATTGAAAATCCTCCTCATATAGCATAATAGAGTCCTTATTTATAGGAGAGTTAATCTGCATATCTTCAGAAGGGCGAATCAGCTGATACTCGAAAGGGATGTTATACGAGTAGTAAATGTTAAGAAGCTAGCCCTCATCTATATCCGAAGGTATATCTACCACTCTAATGTTTTCTTTCCTCCCTCTAACCTCCTCTTGACCAGAGTCTACCTCCTCCTCCTAAGGTTCGCCCATAGGGCGTTCAGAAGGCTCCCCCGTAGGGCATTCAGAAGGCTCGCCGGTGGGGCGTTCAAAAGGCTCACCCCTTGGGAGCTCAGATACTACTCAAACATCCTCATTACTGGACAAACTCATGATCTCGATAAAAAAACTCGAAAGAAACTAATAAACACGAAGAAAAAGAAGAAAAAGGCTTATTGAATCCAACAAATCTTAGAGAGAGAAAGAAAGAAGGAAATCCTAGAGAGAGATGCTCTGATGATAAGAAATGGCAAAAGTAATAAATGAAAGTAAAAATGAAGTTTATATAAGCTAGGTGAAGCAGATGAAAGGTCGCCATAATTAATGAGGCGACTCCTCGAACAGCTAGACACCTTGAGCTCCTCAATATTGTCATAAAGGACTTGCTAGGAAAATCATTTCGAACCCATTTTAAAAAAAATAATAAAATAATAATAATAAATAAATATAAAAGATAATACGTTTGGACATAAATGACCAAATAACTAAAGAGAGACTACTGTTAATATATAATAATAAATTATTATAAGTAAATAAATAAATCTCCTAAATAATTCTAAATAGAAAATAAATCAGGACTCAGAATCCTAATCTAATACGGATTGTCCGGACTTCAGTATATATACCCAAATCTTACCCTAAAATCGGGTCAATCACAATCAATCTCTCCCTAAAATTCTGAGAGTTTAACAATATCAAACTTATTAGTATATTATTAATTACTCTCTCCTATTCATTTATCTAGACAAAGTTATCTAATTTAGATTATGGTCAAAGTACAGAGTCTAAATTACCCTTGATTTGCTTTGTTTAGTGTACCAACTTTTTAGAAAAATAGAAAACTGGCAAACAAAATTCAAATGGAATAAATCTCAATTGACCTAAAAAGTGAATTCAGATCTTTTTAATCATTTTATATAAATTTAGGGGCTAAATTAGTCCAAAAGGTCAAATCTAACCTTTTTGACCTTACTAAACAAGTTCAGGGATTAAATTAGAATTTATTGAAATACCCGAAAATTTCAATTTCAGAAAATATTAATTTAAATTTAAATTTTAAAATTTTAGCCAGTAAATTTAAACCACGTAATATTTAGTCAAACCTATAAACCCATTTGGTTTGTCAAAAATTGATTGAAAACAAAGTTAGTTTATTGAATCAGACTAAATCGATTCAAATCGAACCAGAATGGTCTAGTGCCTTCTAGAAACTCAATTACATCATTTAATTTTTTCCTTTTTTTCCTTTTCTTTTTTTTCCTTTCTCTTCTCCTCTACGCTATTCTCTCTTTCTTTCTTCTTCTTTTTCTTCTTTTTCTTCTCTCTTCCTCACCGCCTCTCTGTCTCTTTGTCTCTCTGCGCCGCCAGCAGAAGCTTTGCGCCAAGGCCACAGCTCCTCCATCACCTGCGTCACGCCGCCTCAGACCTCCAGCGACCCCTTCATGCGACAGCAGTAGATTCGGCCAGCCATCATAGGCTCTACCGAGCCACAAGTCATGCCACCAGCCACAGCCGCTCACTGTGCCTCAGTCCAGCGAGCTCCAGCACCGCCATCGCCAGCCTCCACCGCTCTAGCAGCTTTTGTGTGATCTCAGCCACCTCCAATCGCGATCTAAGCTTCGAACATCTCCGGTCTATGATTTTGGGGCTATATTGTGTGATTAAGGGTACTGAAATTAATCCCTAGCATTTTTAGTTAATTCTTTCAATTTTAATTTTATGAAAGATTAGTGTATTGTTTGGAATTGATTTATTAATTATGGTATTGAGCAGTATACCTATTTGATTTAGTAGTTGATTAATTAAAAATGAATTGTAGATTGAAATAAAGTTTATAGCAGAATTTTTGTAATTAAATTTAGAGATTTAACTAGTTGAATTATTGAGATTGAGAATTAATTTTATTAAGGCGGTGAATATTAGTTTAGGTAGAAAGAATTTAACTAATAAAAATAGTTTAGGTTAATAATAGATTTAATTGAAGGATTTGAAGCTAATTATTATAAGGTAAACATAGAATGTATTTTTAGGGATTGATTAATATTACATTATGAATTTTATGGTAAAATTGTTAGTATAATTAATTTGAATGAAAGTATTAAAGTTGAATATTAAATAAGAAGAAAATATGTTATTAAGGAATTATTGTTAGTTGATTTGTAAATAGAAATATGAATATATTTTTAAGGTTGTTGGAATAAATGAATTAAGTAATTTGATATAGAGACGTATTTTGTGGTTATTAAGGATCAATTAAAGTAAATAAATTAAATAGTTATTGATTGTTTCGAGACTGTAATTAAAATAAGTAAGAAGAAGATTATTGATGAAGGGATTATATTTATTTGAAATGAGAATATTATTTGTTGTATTATAATGGTGGTAAATCTTGATTATTTTAAAAGTTGTGATGAAAAATTGAATTAATTGATGTTTAGCAGCTAGGTAGTGCTGAATTTAAATTAGACTTAACAGAGAGGATAGATTAATTCTCTATTTATTATTTCACATTGATCAATTATTTGATGAGTTCTTTCTATATTCTTTCTTAGAACGTATGAGCTCATCCATTGCTCCTCCAAACCAGAATCAGAACTAGGATTTGAACCAGAATCAGAATTAGGATTTGAATATCCTATAATCACTATGAGTAATAATAAATGGTGCATGATATGCATTATTATATCATCATAATTTTATTGGTATATCATTATTGATATATTTATATAATGTTAAAAATTATATTATGTTATTATTTAATTATCATATAATTATAATTGCATATTAATTTTTTATCTGATGAATTTCAATTGGATGAATTGTTGATTAACTGTGTTGTGATATGAATTACTTTGATTATGTGGAATTAGAATGAAGTGGGTCACTATGGGTTTGTGAGGGTGGTCTTTGATATCGTCGGCCATGTATGGGGAGATCGGCGCCCCCATGTGCATATGATGAAATATGAATATGATATGAATAACCACAGGGTGGCCTCCTAATGGTATGGAAAGAAAAAGAGAGCATAGAAAAACAATGAGAGGGTTGGTTGAAATAACCCATTAATTTATTTTTAAAAGAATTTTTATTTAAAAATTTAATTGTAAATTTTCACCAATGAGAATTGACGAAAAATAATATTTTATGCCGCGAACCGAATCGAAAACCGAATTTAAATAGTCTAATTCA
>CANUEX010088781.1:0-19089 GCA_948099535.1 Jatropha multifida | reverse complement strand
CCCTCCCCCCCCCCCCCCCCCCCCCCCCCCCCCCCCCCCCCCCCCCCCCCCCCCCCCCCCCCCCCCCCCCCCCCCCCCCCCCCCCCCCCCCAAGATTTGGGTGTTAGTGAGATTTAATAAGGGAAGGGTACCACATTTGTCTGCAAAAATCACCAACCAACCAAAATGCTATCTTTACAATACAACATTGGTATGGGTAAGAGAGTTGGTGGCAGTGACAACTTTTAAGGAGACCAAAATCCCAAACCCATCAGTTGATAATATTTAGTACTGTTCTGTAATAGGAACAGGAAGGAACCCACCTGTCCTTTTTTCTTTTTCTTTTTTTCTTTTTTATTTTTTATAAACAGCTTTCCTTTCTTTTCCTCACCCATGAAAGTGAAAGGCTACTCTACACTATCCTTATCTTTACCCTGAATTAGCTTTCCACTGTACCACCTTTTTCTGCAATTGAATTCGTCTCTTCGCTTTTTATATCCAATTATTTAAATTATGTCTCTGTCTTTCATTGTTTTAGAAAATTAGAAAATGAAATTGGAGACGCTCTCTCTCTCTCTCTCCCCTATAAGGGACCACCTTCAAAAACAGAGTGAATACCCATTTCATTTGAGCACTGGGGGGAAAGAAAAGATAAAGAATGCATGTCTAACAATGATTTTTTTTGTAAATTTCAATTTATATTTATAAAACAGATATCTAATAAAAATTGAATATTTTTTTGGATCATAAACATTATGACTATTCAATTGATGAGAATAGTTCCATTTAAACAATATTCAACAATTCATCTTCGAAAGAAAAATAATATTCAACAGGTTGATGATAATTAAAGGCTTTATATTTGAAAGTTGAATTTTCATTGAACAAAATAAAAAGTATGTTTCATATTGCCGACTAACCATAAATAAAATCTAGCAAAACATTTTAATGGTTGAACCTCAAAATATTCGGGAAATGTTTCCAGTTTACATCTTGAACAGCGTCAATGCCAAGACAAGTTTAAAGGGAAACCTAAATATTCAATATCAAGTGGATTCGAATATAGATTGTTAGGAACTCTCGCTCTGAGTTCTTTTTCAACCTTTTACATCAATTTTTCTTTTTATTTTTGTCATTTTCTTTTTCCTATCCCTTGTAATGTCTCTCTTGTTTTGTAGGGTGATTCTTGCTCATCCATACCAACAAAAACTATTGTCTTCGTCATATAACATATCACATTTCAAAATATCTATTTCAAATGATAGTAAATATCTTTTTTCATAATTACCGTTTGTATATGATCAATAATTATTACTTTAATATAGTAGTTTTCTTTCTAAAAAATAATATCAAATTAAAGATAATATAATTAATAATTTAATGATTTCTTAATACGAGTAAATTCCAAATTTGACAATTACTATGGACCCAATTGTCTAAGAAAGTCTTTGAGTATCATTTTACGCTGATTATGTCTTAACGAGCAGAATTCTATAGAGATGAGAGATGATTGAACGATAAAATCACAGATTTGTAGGACACGAGACTCGGTTAATGTGATGAAAAATGGAGAGTTGCTCATTAATGAGAAGTTGAGGTTTTGTTTGGTTTGCCTCATAATTATACTGCTAAGGCACTTAACAATCATTTTACGAAACAACATAAAATAAAACAAAACAATTATCCGTAGAAATGAAATTCACGCCTCATTAGTTTGGCCTTCATATAATTTATTAGACTTCCAACAAAACCCTATTCCTGTTTCAATAGATCTGCAATGTGTCAAATAATATCAAATTTGCTTTCAATTTGTTTTCTTTTCAATAACTAAAAAGCTAATTTTTAACACTCACAAATTTCCATAACAATCCCAACGCAACAAAAAGGAAAAAATTAAATTAAAAGCTACATTCCGGAGATTCCACCTCTATATTCTACAGCTGGGGCAAATCTCCAAGCGGAAACAAAAAAATAAAGTTTCTGAAATTTAAATGCACACCAATTATTCCATTTTAAATTGCTTTTCTGTGAACATTGCGAGAACGTAAATAAAATGAAAAACATCAAAACAGTCGATTAGTTAAAACAATGAAAAATATTGAAGCACTTCAACAAACTTACGCTCATTTTGCAATATAAAATTTTGTTCATATGCATTATAGAGGCAATAGGCAGTATAAAAAACTCACCCAAAGACAAACTGAAGAAAAATGGAAAGGGAGAAGGTTTCAAACTTCCATCTATTTAATTGTGAGAGTAGCAACCAAAAATTCATTTTTTTCTTTCCTATAACAAGGAGCAAAACACTCCGACCTGTCTGGAGGATCAACCTGCCAGTTTCACAATATACACCTTTTCACAATACAATCTTCATATTAAATGCAGACTGCAGCTTCCTTCACCTGAGCGCACAGAACAAATAACATTATTAAATTAACTGGTCATGCTATGACTGACAAACAGATGCTTCTCCGTGTTTTATAACATGTGACAATTATTATTCTTTGACATGCAAGGTAAATAAAGCAATAATGCAATAGAAAGTATCATTTGCATGATAAGTTGAAAACCAAACAGTGATGCTTAAAATTTTAAGGGCTCAGATTCATCCATGGCTAATTTAACAAATATAAGAGCACAGACTTAATTACCTGCAGCCTTCACGACCCCATTTTTCGGGAGTTATCCTTCATCAGGCTGCCATAAGAGACCAGTCATGAGTCAGTCCATCCCATCCTTCAGTTCAAGTTCAAGGCCTCATAATTGCATACATATCATTTATGCTTCTTTTGACCAGTGCTAGCAAGGGTTAAAAACTAGTCTCTCAAACAGGGTTCACATCTCAAATGTTCTGTTATATAAGTCCCCAGAACTTGGCATACGAAACTTGGAATCTTCATACCCAGAAGAGTAGAACTTGTTTAATCCTCGTCTTTCATTTCGTAGGAGTTCTGCCACGCCCAGATTATTTCCACCCTGAACCTCATTCCAGCCATCCCAGTGACCATTTGACATAACACCATTCCTAGAGTGCTGAAGGGACATTTGCATGAACGGAGATAGATTGTTCATTTGTGGTTGATCTACAAGCCTTGATGAAATGCCATATGAATCACTAAGAGAAGAAAAGCTATCCCCAATGTCAGCATATCTCAGGTTCTGGTGTGGTGAGAGAGATCTTTGCATCAACAGCTGAAGTCTTGCCTCATTCTCAAAGGCACTAAGCTGTTGTGGGAAATTCGACCTCATGTCTAAGCCTGGGTTGTTAAGTGCACCTTGAAGTCTCCCTTTACCAACTGCCAAAATTGCAGGATCAATGAATTCAATATCTCCACTGCTACTAATGTTTCCAGCTGGAGGTGCTTGATATGAATTTCTCATCAAGGAAGAAGAGTCGAGCAAATGACCCCCTGTTAAAAGGAAAAGAATATGAGACATGATGTAAAAACAATAATCTTGATGAATGATCTGGATTATGAATATTGAAACAAACCTGAGATAGAATCAAAAATATGGTCCATCCTCTCATGAGAAGAAAAGCCTGGAGGTGGAGCTCTGTTAGGCACGGAGAAACCAGGAGGGGCAGAAATTTGAGCTCTTGAAACTGCTAGATGAAAAGTTAAAAGTGAGTGTATCAACCACCAGAAAAGTCCATTTCGTTCAATCAAAGAGGTATAAATCCATTTATAGAGAGGAAGAATTCAAGAAAACAAATACTGATAAACTTCCACTCCGCCAAGAGAAAGTGAGAGAGAGAGAGAGATAAAATATTGAAAGAAAAAGACCGCCTCCTGAATATACATATATACACACACAAATAGTGTACATGGATTGAATTAACTCAATAGTTTGTCTAGTTACAAAAGCTAATCAACTATCAGATTATACA
This sequence comes from Jatropha multifida, assembly GCA_948099535.1. NCBI lineage: Eukaryota > Viridiplantae > Streptophyta > Magnoliopsida > Malpighiales > Euphorbiaceae > Jatropha > Jatropha multifida. The sequence goes on along the minus strand of CANUEX010088781.1, from coordinate 15,221 downwards.
GGCCTTTAATCAAATCTCAAAAAATACAATAAACATATTAGTGAAGCTCCACATAATCAAAAGATAAGATTCCAGACCAAACAGGCACTTAAAATGGAAAAGAAGATATACATTATAATGGGAGCCCATAGCTAGTTATCTAAAGTTTACATAGTATCATTCACAGTCGTCAACACTTACAATTACCTTAAAATGGGCATGAAGTTGCACAAATTGGCAAACAACTCGGTAATGCAATCAAACCACCAGCGACTAAAATACACCAGCCAAGAGAAGGATAGCATATTTCGATTTCTGCCTTCCTAAAGTTAGCTCATTGCTATCACAATTATCAAAAATGTCATTGTTGGTTTTGTTTAAAGCAATTTCAGAGGGACCCTAAAACATCAATTGATTTGTATTAAATCCTTGTTGAGTTTAGTTAAAAAGATATTCTTTTATGAAGATCCACCAACTAAAATCTTTTACTATTGAGTTTTAGTTCAAGTGCCCTTTAATCCATTTATGTAGTCCAGAATACCAAATATAGATGTACAAATCAGGAAAAAGCAAAAGATTTCCGTTCCACAAATCTTAAAATCATGGGCCTGCTAGAACTACAAAGATACAGTCAACGAGAGCAACAAAAACAAATATTAGAATAACATTTAAAAATTAAATAAAATTCACATAGAAAACCAAAACCATCCAAACACCATTGACACACTATCCTTGTACCATGGACCAGCTTAATCTTAAGCAATCAAGAAACAAACATGCAAAATGCCACGCCCAACAAAGCCCATATGGATATGACAATCAAGTACTGCTAATCTTATTCAAGGTCTCACTCATTTCTCTCGCTTCAAGTTGCACAATAATACAATGTAACTTATTTCCCATAAATCTACTGACGCCTATAAACAAGAAAGCAAGCCAAAATCTTATAAACAGAAAGAAAATAAATACTCACCAGAAGGAGGCTTATTTGAAGAGAAAACTGAAGGACCACTTGTAAAAGTTTCAGATTCGTCAAAGTCACTGGAAGAGAAACCATTTCCTATTCCAAGCTTATCAAAATATGAATTCCTTCTTTCAGAAAAATCCTGGTTAAATGAGACGTTCTTTGGCATCTGTCCAAAAACACTAAATGAAGGATGAACATCTACTAATTGATTTCTTGATTCCTCCTGTCTTGCAAAGGAGAACCTAGACTGATTATTATTATTTTGAACCTTCCAAGAACTAGACATTTTAAGAGGGCTAGGCTGTTTGTCAGTCTCACCCAACAATTTAGCCAAATTCTGAGGCGAAGTTAATGAGTCATCCCAGGAATCGAGATCTAGCGACAATATATTTGAAATTATGCTGCTCTCACCAGCATCTAATGCAATAGTCTCACCCTGTAATCTGCTCATGTGCTTCACTTCCCCTTCAATTGGTAGAGAGAAGGAACGCCCCATATTTCTATCCAGACCAGCAGAACTGCTTATCAATTTCTCAGGGTACCCATTTGATATTTCAGTATTGCTAGATGCATGATGAAGTGTACGGTCACCAACCCTATTATCTACAAATATAGGATCAGCATTTACATTAATGACACCAAAAGGATCATTAAGTTGCAAAGAATGAGACCTAGAATGATTTGAAACATGGAGCGAATTAGCAGAATTTGGAAGGTACATAGTACGACTGACTACTTCCGGATCCTTAAGCCTTTGATTATCAAATGATATTATATCCTCCTCTACTTCAGACACGGTATTTGTATCTGTTTGAGTTTGAGTATCTGTTCTCCAATCAGATTGTTCACTCAGACAAGAATTTTTCTCAGTTACAGGTGAAGCTAAAGGCTCTTGATATTGGTCAGCATAAGGTTGCTGTAACACTTGACTCCCAGGAGATTTTATAGCACTCTGATCTGTAAGTGAACTACTAGTTCTAGTTACACCAGATGGTTCAGTTCTAACATTACTTTCAACCTTTATTGCTGCCATATCAGTTGCAACAGTTCCCCCTTTCTCAGGCTCAAAAGGTGGCGATGTACTAACAAAAGAATTTGTATCATTTGACACCAAAGAAGAGCCCCATTCACTGTGCTTAGGTGCTGGAGGACTGGAAGACTGATTACTCAATGTTGCAGTCACAGCATCAATTGCAGGTGGTTTCTCTGATGCATTGGGATGAAAATCCACAGCATTCTGTTTCGCAGATTTCAAAGGATCTGGTTTGCCTTTACCATTTATCATTTGATTATCCTCATTCCACACTGCCCTTTTACCTACATCGCTTTGCAATGTAGAACCCTGATTTGTACTTGCAACTGCGGATGAAAATCCTAATGTACCATCAACTGTCTCTAATTTAGGCTTAGTCGGGCCATTAGAAGAAGTTGAACTAGCAGCTGGCGGCTGATTAGAAGCACGCATTCCCCTGGTATAATACTTATTCAGCAACACTGACCCCCCAAAAAAAGAAAAGGAAGTAGAGACTAAATATAAGTTATTGGCATACCATGAAGCTGCTGCAGGAAGTGCAATAGATCTACTGGTGCTTCCATTAGGAGGTGAACCTTTGCTTGTACTCATTGTATTCTGCAAGAGAAATATATCCAAAATTAAGCCAGCGATACAGTTCAGGGTTCTCTCAAGTGCAAATAGCATCTCACTGGCTTTATTCAACATTCTTGTACAAAATTGATAGCATAAATTATTGCACTAAATAAAAAATCTTACATTTGAAGAATTTTTGACAATAGGTTTTGCTGAAGAAGTAGAAGTATTGCTGCTATAATCATCTACTGGGGGAGGCAACATACTCCCTGAACGCCGCAGCATATTGTTTGTTGCACCAGTAATTTGTTGCACTCTACTTCTTTAAATCATCAGAAATTAATTATTCATCAAATGAAAACAAATAATGAGTAACACAGTGCAAAAACATCAAACTTAAGATAAAAAATCAGTATAAAATGTATGATTTTGATTGGGTCTCAATCCCTTAAATAAAACATCCCCCTCCCTTAAGCTCTCTTCCCAAACAACAGAAAAACCCTATCTTACCCTCCAAAACAAAGTGAGTTGAAGCATTAATATGGATTGTGGCATGTGAATTAAGATTATTAGTCACTGGACTCTTAACTGGTCAAATTTTACACATAAACGCATTCAACATTATTTTTGTCATGCATATTTTTTTCCAAAAGCAAATGAAATAATAAATACTATTAAGATAAAATTAAAAATTTTCCATTTAATTTCTGCAGCATAATTTTTCAAGTCTGAGATACTTAAAAACTATGCCAACCGACATTGCTTTAAGGAGGCCCAAATACAGAAAAAAGGTTGCTTCAATGAGGCCTATTTGTAAAATAAAACTACAGATTTATAAATTAAAACAAGCAACAGCCAATTTTCTGTGCTTCTCTGTCACAGAAAGACTAAAACACAGAAGGGGAAGAAAAGCTTGTGAGAGGAAATATCTTTCTCCTCTCCTCTTCCATCTTCTTCATTTCTTTTTGCTTTTCTTCTTCTCCATTATTGTTGTGGGGAACTCCAATTTTGAATATCAGTGCACACACCACAACAATCTGGATCATGGAAATAACCAAAATTTTGGAACACACAAGCAGCGTCATGGTACCATTAGGAGGGAGCAAATTAAGTAACTATGGGCCAAAAAGTTATGCCTGTAAACCCCATTTCTTAAGCCAAAGGAACTATATTTTAACATTCCTGAGACAATAAACTGCAGGAAAAATTAACAAGAAAAAAGATTTATGCATTTCTGTGCAGCATACACCAAGTCGCTCAATGTCAGTGATATAATCAACCATAAAAATATACCTGGTGTAAGCTGATATTATCTCGTCTTTTGTAAAACTATCTTCTTGAGAACCAATTTCATGCAAGTATAGACAATCTGGATTGGTGCAAGGCTGTAATCAAAAAATTTTCATTCTGAATTAAAATATATTCCAGTTACGATTTTGCAGTGTTCATGAGAAATCCAGAAATCCGAAGGTGAAAAGAATGCTTAATTACAAACCATACCACATTTCTCAGCCACGCATGACAATACTTTGTGGTCCCAAAGCATGCCCTGAAATCACTAGTACTGTTAGCATGCATATGCAACAAACATTCTAGAAAAATTTCATAAATATAAAGACACGTACTTTAAAGATCTACCATCCAAGACAAACCCATGTACAGACTGAATACAACGAATAGCTTCATCCTCCTTTGAGTAAGTAATGTATCTGCCGAGAAATCAGGAAAGATTTTTATATTTAAAAAAAATAAAAAAACAAAAAAAAAACCATCAAGGGGCAATGATCATTTTAACAATTATTATTACAACAACAACAAAGCCTTAGCGCCAAACTAGTTGGTATTTGCTATTTGAATTCTTTGTTTCTTATACCCGCTTTGATCAAATTAACACCAAGGCAAAGTATAAGTCCCAAACATGTTAACATATCATTAAAAATAATTAAAAACAAGGGAAACCAAAAACACCTCTACTTTGTAAATAACATATAAAAACAAAAAAAAAATAATAGATTAAGATTGTTGACAACCTCAGCTGTTCTTGAAACTCACAAACATTATGAATTGAATATGAATAGCAAGAAACCGAGCTTCTCTGTTGGAATTCAGAAAGAAAGATCCATTGACCATGGCAGAAAAGCATTAACCAAAAAGTTAAAAGAAGACTTTTCATCAGCAAAGACATGGTGAATGCAACAAAACTTACACACTACAAGTATTGTTTGGAAACTGTTGTATTACACCAGCTGCTGTTCGAGACATAGAAACTTTTAGAACCTTTCCATACTGGCCGAAGTACTCTCTGCGTTGTAAAAGCTGCTCAAAAATTTTTAAATACACGCTCAGCAATTTTTTTGAGATAGTGAGTTTTGGGGAGAGAGGAAGGGGTGGGAGAGAAAAATTACATCTTCATCTGCCAGATTAAGAGGCAGCCCAACAATGTACACAAGGTTCCGTTGGATAACACGCACACTGCTAAGTTGCTTCCTTCCCTCAGTTGGTTTTGTCTTTCCCTTCTGTGACTTCTTTCGCTCAACACCAATTTCAGCAACCAATCTTTGGGTAAAGTTCAAAGTTATAATAAAGAAAAACATCGATATCAGTATAACCTTCTTGTGCTGAAACAACTGAAAAACATAAAATCCGCTAATGCCAAGACAACCTTTCACAGTTAGCAGCCATTCCTACTATCTTCTCTTTGTCATAAGGAGAACGACATGCTGGGCACCGCCCCTCTGTATCATCTTTCTCTGCCATGTCCATAATATGATGCCAACACCAAACACATATCTGACATGAAGGCAAGAATTTCAGTATAATAAAAACGTGCCATTTGCATCAGCAATTGAAGATGAAAAGTGGGAAAACAAGTATGAGCAGGTGATTCACAAATTACAGAATACAAAACCTATTAAAGAACCTAAAATGAGAAGAGTAACACGTCTTCCTTCATTCATACTCCCAACTAGGCAAACAGTAATCACCAAAAGATGGCCAATCCACTAGAAAGTGATAATTATTTGGCTACATGCAATAGAGATCAATTACTAATGCTACAGTATGTAACTTTGCTCAAAATCTGACCAGAGACACAATAGGACAGAGCATAATACATAAGTTTCATATAAAAAGCATAATATAAAAGTCACAACTGTGATTCTACTACATTTCTTTACACATTACTCTCCGAATGTAAAAAAATCGTGTCACGTACCTCGTAGCCACATTTGCAAGGCTTCAATTGCTGATCAGTCAAGTCCATCTCCTCTGCGCAGAGTGGGCAGGTCTTTTCTCCTTCGTCACTCATGGTTGCCCTGAAAACAAAGTACATGATACGGTCCTGAACTAACTATTGTCCCCAAAAATTAAAAGACCCCAATCTGCACCACTGAGCTGAACCTAATAGAAATATAACTTAAATTTTACCAAACAAAAAAAAGCAATAGTTATATATATCTTAATGTCATTTGCTTTGCCATTCAAAATCAAGCAACAACCAAATATGCATCCGATTCATGGCTCCCACATTCACATTACAGCAATTACAACAATCAGAACCAGCTCATCAAAAATGTCGGAAATGTCGGGAATGACGAATAAGAAAAATTAACTGCAAGAATAAACTCGCAATTGCCTCCACAAATCGCAAATCCAACCCAAAAGCGTTATTTACCTCCCATTCTATCTATCAGAACCAAAATCCATTACTATTCACCAAACAAATCAACGAAACAAAACCTCAGGTACATCACAGATCAAGAAAACGAATTCACATACAATCAACCAAAAAATAACAATTAAACCTAATAATCTAAATCAGTAGCATGCAACACAATAAAATCAAAATCATATATGTCAAAGAAATACAAATCAACAACAAGAGATAAATAATGGCTTGAAATTGAACTTATTCATATTGAGAACAAAAATTAGGGATCCTGAAAATAAGACAGAGATCGGGGGCAAGATTGGAAAATTAGAGCTTATCGAGACTTACAGTTCGGGGATCGAGAGAGATTGAGAGATGTAGAGAATCTATAAACGATGAGTTGCAGAGAAATGAAACGCGCAAGAGAGGAGAAAAAGAAAACCACAAGAGAGGGCTTTTAAAAGGAGAGAGATAGAGAGAAAGAGCGAGCACTTGTGTTGTTTGTTTGGATGGCTTTTTTGGCTGCTGGCTTTCTCTTATCTCTGCGTCGCTGTCATTTAAATATTATAGTTTAACACTCGCTGCCCTTTGATTTTCCTTTATTTACCGATATTACCCCGTCCAATTCCGAGTTTGAGTTTCGCGGATTCCCTCCGGTTTAGGAATCCATTGTGGCAGTTCAGGGAACTGCCGCGTGGATAATAATTTCAGATCCAATGGTTCAGATTTGGGTTTTTTGGTCTTTGTTTGTAGCCTTTCGATTTATACCTGACCCTTAAAGATGGGACCAAGTGGAGGTTTAAGGTGGGATCTAAGTGCCACGTGCACATTGTCCTTCATTTTTTTCTAATCAATGGCTGATATTAGTTCTCATGTTTTAATTTTTTTTGGTTCACATAAATATTTCCATGATGGAAGTTTCACATAAATCTCATCTACAAATAATGAGATTTAAATTTTTGATTTTTTTTTTCCTAGTCAAAGAGATATTAATAATTGAACAATAAAAAATATATAGATCGCAAAGACAAACAATTACTTGTAAGTTGTAAGTCGATTCACTTGAAATCAAAATTATTTAAAAAAAAAAATAGGATAGGCTATGTTTGCTTGAGAAAAACAAAAGGCGGATTTACTATTATAAGAACGGGCTTACTACATATTTGTGTTGGATAAATATATTTATTACTATTGATATATTTATATATTGAGACAGGTAAAATTTTTTAAATTTGACAGTCGATAAGAAGTTCTTATATTATATAAACCTAATCAAACAATAACCTATGAAGTTTTTATTTTTAAAATAAAATATAATATCTAATTAAGAAATTTTAAATTAATGTTCTATTATGGAAATTTGTTGTATATTAATTAGGAATTATAATTTTTATAGAAGTGAAAATATTAAATTAATGCCCTATCATGGAAGTTTTTTCGTATTTTAATTAGGAATTAAAAATTTATTGCAGAATTAGTTGAAATTTTAAATTAAAAACCAAAAGTAAAAGTTTTGTCAAATCCTATTTTTGAGTTTTATCATACCTTAACCTAATTATACGTTGCATATCATCGAATGGTAGTAAATATTTCACCCAACCATCAATTATATTTATAATTTGTCCATATTTTATGTTCAATTAATCTTTGTCACATATAGTATTAATTCAATATATCAATATACATGTATATTGGAAGTGCTAAGTGATAAGTAAGATTATGACACTCATTCAAAAAGATACCTAAGATTGAATGACATAATAGGTTTTCGATAATACAGAATTAAAAAATTTTGCATAGTTGGAGAACTGTCTTTTTATAATATTGCATACTAACCTATAAGTTAATTATAATACATAAAATAAAAACTATATGATTATTTTTATATACCAATTTGGTACCCAAATAAAGAAATAAAAGCGTCTGGTGTATAATAAAAATTATATGAACTAGCATGTTGAAGAGAATATAAATGACTTATTTTTATTTAAAAGGAAAAACAAATATATTATTTTTTTAATGAGATATTAAAATATTAACAGACTAGGAAAAACAAATTAACAGACACATTGACAAATATTAACAGACTTTAGACGGAAGTCATAATTGACAAAGAAAAATAAATACATGGTATTAATTGAGAAAATCAAAAGTATTGGCTAATTTGAAAAAAAAACTCAAACATTCAGGCTTTTTTTATATTAAGCCTTTTTAAATTGATAAATTATTAATTAATTTATTTCTATTGATAAAATTTTGCTGTCCGAATATTATTAATTTATAGAGATTTTGCTGTAATTATTTTTTGATTGTTTCATGGAAAAGTAAAGATTAAGATCCGTATAATTTTCACTGTGTCTGATAATATAATATTTATTTAATATATAAATTAAATACACAATATCCCTAGGGATTTATTTCCAAAACATCGACATGCTTAAAAGCCAGTGTAGCCAAGTACAGTGCTGCACGATTGTCGGCAAAACTGTCTTCGACATGAATGTGACCCAATACTTGTATTTGGTAACACCTAACTAAAGAAAACCATATGTTATGTTCGATTCGAAATTGAACTCAATCAGTCATATCTACCCTGATGTCAAATATCCAAATATTTAGAGAAAAAATTAGTTTTTAATTTTATTAAATTATGTAATGGAAGTAGTATGGATATTTTAGGGTATCATTTCTGCTCTGATCCATTGAAATAACATATGAATAGCTATAAATGAGTTTGAAATAAATATAAATAGTGAAATTATTATCCGTAATAGATACAAATAATATGCAGTATAAGTCTTTAGATATCCTTTATCCGTTACCTATTATATTAAACAAATTTAATAATTTGTACTTGCAGATATTTTATCACTAGTCGTTAACTGCGCTTCGTACGTGAATATTTAAAATAATATTTCAGTAATTATTATTTTTGAAAATTTTTTAAATTATAATGCATATGTTTTAAATTAATTAATCCTTGAACTTTCTTATTATGCATGAATAATTATAAAAATTATAATGTTTTTAATGAGAAAGTAATTTTCTTTTATTTTTAGTGAGTATATATTGGTAGATCTAATATATAGTAAAATTGAATATAAAACATCTAGGTTTTTTTTCTAAATAACAATAACAATAATAATAATATAATTATATGCATTACCTTTATTCTACTTTAAATACATTTTAATAGAAATAATAGGGGAGATAATGATTTATTATCTATTTATTATTTTTTATCTCTAATTAAATTTTCACACTTTACTCGCATGTAATTGATATTGTTTAAATAATTATTATGCTTAAATTATATTTATTTTTAACAAAAAATTAATTATAATTTTATGTTGAAATAGATAATAAAAATACTATCTCTTATTTTTGTTTCAAATCAAATTATAGTAAAAAAATAAAAAAAAACGAATAAGCATGGATGAGACCGGATAAATATTTATTTATAAATAAAATGGAAAAAAGCAAGTTGGCGCATGAGGCAGGAAAATTTAGCTAATTATATTTATATACAATGGAAATAAAAAAAAAAGAACTTTAGATATGAAGAATATAAATAAATTATTAGCTATTGTATTAAATAGAAATAAAGGATGTTGCAGAGGGTCTCCATGTTCTTGTCGAGCCACCTAGTGCTGTTGTCTATTTGCTTCATGAGGATCTACAAGGTGTCTCTTTGCCTAGGATTATGCCTGTGAGGCTGACCAATAATGGATGAAATTTTAGTTATCTTAGATTGCTATTATTTTGTGGGCGCAGTGATATTGAGAGGAAATAGTTGATATTTTACATATACGAAATGAGAAATAATGTGAATTAATTTTGTTGAAGGAGGTAGAAATTATACAAAATTTTAAAAGTTAAAAATTAAGATTTTAGTGGATTAAAATTCAAAAAATTAAAAATTAAAATTTTAGTTAAATTAGATTAGGTAATTATATTATATTTTAAATGTTATCGATTATCAGTATTATATTAAATAAAAAATTAAGTAAGTTGACCAATTAAAATATAGAAAAAATAAAATAAAATTTTAAATTTTTTTAAAAAAAGAAAAAAATAGAATATTTGATTAAAAATTCAGTTAAATTTTAGATAGTTTATAATTTAAACAATTCAAATAACGTATTTTAATGATGAATAGATAATTACAGTTATCTATAGATAAAGTTTAATAATTTAAGTAATTTAATATGAATAATTTATAATAAACTATTAATTAAAATATTTAAATTGTCTAATCATAATACAGAAAAATAAAGAAAAATTTTAAAAATTTATAAAAAAAATAGAATGCTGAACAAAAAGAATGCTTTCAAATCTTCTCTTTGTTTCAACTTTCATATATATAGAGAGATTATTAGTAAAACTTGTATTTTAAATAAGTTTTAATTTAGATAGTTTAGAATTTTGTAGATACTCTACTCATATAAGCGTATTTAAACAGGTCTTGGATAGTACATGTATTAAAAATTTAAACGGATTCGAATACAGATACTTAAATGAATATTTAAATAAATTAGGAATGAGTATGGATAGTAAAATGTTAAATGAATATAAATAATTTAAAATTTGTAGATATCCACACTGCTTAAAACCTTTCTACCAGGTTTATATTAGGGCTGTGCAAATTCTGATATGACCCAATAAATCCAAAAAATCTAATTCAACCTGATCGAAAATAAAGATTATAATGGTTTTTTCAGTTTAGGTTGGGCCACAAAATCTGAAAAAGTTATAAAATAATTCGGGTCGGGTGGTGCGGGTGTAAACCTTGTTTAACCCGAACTGACCCGAGTAAAACACTTTTACCAACAACAACAAAAATAAAATCCCCAAATCTCTCTCAATCTCAGCCACAACCATCCTCTCTTTCGACATTTTGTAGCAAAAGCAAAAGGGCCAAAACCCTAAGTAACCCACCTTCCTCATCGCACACTACATCGACACAGTCATTCTACTTGCAGTGCGCCGACCAGAGCTCTTCCTTAGCTCCAAAATATAAAACGGATCGATGCAATCAAACACCCATAATTCGGGTTTCAAATTTTTCAGGTTGGGTCGGGTTTTGTTCCAACAGTCACCCGACCAAACTGTTGCTCACCCTTAGTTTATATATTTCAATCACGTAATACACAACTTCACAAAATTGTCAATTTAAGTACGTTAACTTATTTAGCAATTGAAATTGATCTAATATGGTAACAAAAAGAAGTTACTATATTTTCAAAAATTATTTGTTTTGAACTTATTATTGTTATTATTTTTAGAATGAATTGTTTTGAACTTATTTTTAAAAGAATTATATTGCTCCATTAACAAATAAAAGTATAAAATAAGTTTATTTGCCTCTTTACCAACAAATTGGAGATAGAGTAACGATTAATAAGTTAGTTTGATTTAATTTCATTTATCTCTTTATTGCGTTGTACAAATTGCAATTTGATTAAAGAATTTTGTTTACTTACATTTTCGTGGTCTCAATATTTTTTATTTTTTTATTCTCTGTTTTAATTATCCTTTTGGAGAGATTTTCCCTAAAAAAGAAAAATTTATGAACTATATTCTTAACATAAACTTAAGTTCTTATATTACAAGGAAAAAAAAACATTTTTTTTAAACAAACTCAATAAAATGGAATATCATTTTTCAAAAATTATATTTTGATCCAAATTCTAAACCGAACCAAATGAAATTTAAATATTGAGATTATAGAAATTAATAGGTCTCAAATTTTATTTGTCGGTTACTGTCTGTTTAATTATAAGTAAGAACGACAATTTTATTACTCAGGTATCCGTGTAAATCTAATATGGCCAAATAAAACTTAACTAATTTAAATGTATTATGTCTAAGTTTTGAAATAAAATCTGACGCGTCATTTTTTAATTTATATCAAATTTTTATGCTATATTTTTTCATTTTTCAAATAAAATTCAATTAGAATTTCATCCACCTCATTATCCATCTCGAACTTAAAAACCAGCATAACTATAAAAAGTTCTAGCCAGAGCAAACAAGCAAACATGATATTGAAGAGTATGAAAAAAAATTCAAAAGATAACTACAATAAAATTGAGCTCGTATGATTCATAAAACACATCAGACCTCCAAGCTTATAAAATTTCCATCTGCAAAAATATAAACTTACAGTAGCATAAGCCAAACTGCAGCACGAACTCTGATGTGAATCAATTATTTTATCATTCGGTTTTGAATTTGATTACCATAGAATATATTCCAACATACTGAAATTGAACTAATTCAGATTGGTGCAATTTAGTTAATATAATGCTTACTTCTAACGTTAATGGGTAGGAAATATGGTTTTTCATTTTTTTTTTCTCCCACAATTTGTCATCCTAGAATAATGAATGCTACTGTATGCTCCCCAACATAAATTCACAGTCAACTCGTGATTTTCAAGGTCACCGGGGGAAATAAATACACAAACTCAGCTCCGGTATGAGGTATAGTGTGGCGGATTGCATGGCCAACGAAGCTCTTGCTGGTTCAAGAGGGACTGCGTAGGTGGATCATACTTCTTTGCTGTCAAGCATCTCCTTGAAGCTAATGTCGTTGGTGCCGTTAGGGCCGCTTGGTCTATTAATTGGGTTTAGAGCCCTCCGTTGTATTTGGAAAAAAAAAAATGTCAATCTTATCATGGCGTCTCTGGCGGTTTTGGGCCAATTGTTAAGTACTTAAATGGCCGTTTTGGGCCTTACCCGGTCTACTTGCATTTCCTTTTTACCACGTGATTTAATGTTTCTCAACAACCTCGTACTTGCTCCATTTCGAAAAAAAAAAAATGCCTAGTACTTACTCTGGGAATTCCAGTACATTTATCTTTTGATGGAATTGTCTTTTCAAATTTTTTTAAAGAAGCTTAGCTTTATATCTTGAAATTGTAAGTTAGGGGTAGGTATTAACTTATAAATTATCACTTAATTATAAATTATTAAATAAATCAAACATGTCACGATCCGATGTGGAAAGTGGATCCACACGGGTGGCTAAAAAATGGTCACCACATTCGAGCATTTGAAGCATATTCACCTTCCAAGGACGGAGAGCACAATGTGCCTCGTTCCTCTTGGCAATGCAAACAATTGTTTTTTAATTTTATGTAATTTATTTTCTAAATATTTAATTTTTATGTTGATATAAATAAAAATTTTATATTTTTAATTTTGCAAAATTAGTTTTTGAACTAAATTTTACTGAGATTTATAAATTTGTAAATAAACTCTAAATTTTAAATATATTTTTTTAAAAAGACAATACTTCATCCCATGTTATAGAAATGGGAAATACAATTTGGAATTGTTGTCCAAACCTTGAGTCGATCATGACAACAATCCCTTTATGAATGAACGAGCTATTTTTAAATAATTATAACCTACAAAAATGAATAAATTCTAATGTATTGTTAAATACAGTGGATCTTTCTCTAACGTAAAAAATAAAAAATTTTGAATCTGAATATAAAAATTTTTACCAATTTAATGAATTAAGAAGAAGGTTTCCTCTATTGTATGTAGCCTATCGCGTTATTTTAGTCTATTGTATTTTCCATTGAATAATAATAATAAAAAATTCTAACGTATAAAAACTATATATTTTTATTCTATTTAAAAAAAATTATATTTTTGAAATAAATTTTGTTTTTAGCTTAGATATAAAAATTTATTTACAAATTAAATTTCCCATAAATTTATCCAAAAAACTATATTTTTTTAATGTATGGAAAAAACTATTTAAAAGCATTTCATTTTGAAATTCAAATTGTAATATATTTTGACATTTTAATATTGTTTGGAATAAACGAATAATAATTGTAGAATTCATTTGTAAATGAATTCTACAAAATTATGTTTAAAATAATTTTTAAATAAAAATTTATTTATCTTTATTTTATCAAATAACTTTGACATAATAATTTAACAAAATAATGATATAAATAAACCACTTATATTCTACCACAATTATTTAATTAAATTTTAAAATTTCAAATTTTAAGTCCTTATAAATATTTAAATTTTATTTTTATATATAGAATAAAATATATTTAAAAATGAAAAATTCATTTGGATTCAATATATAATCATAGTCATTTACAATGACAATTTGGTAGTCTTTAAAAAAATTATTAGAAAAAAAAATGAAAGCAGTTTAATCAACAATATTTGAGGTGAAGGACAATTTATTCAATTTAAATGTTAGTGGGTTAATATGTAAAATTTATTTACAAATTTCAATAATTTTAATAAGATTTGAATTAAGGTAATTCAATTCCATGAAATTTAATTTATAAAATTTAAATTTGAGTTAAAAAGTGCTACTTTGACTTTTCCAAATTGCTTTAAAAAATTGTACAGCGGTAATTTTTATATTAATCTCTAATTCTCTAATAATAATCATAGTATCGTAAAATTTTTCTTCCAGTACCCAAAAAAAGAAAAATAAAACCCATGTCATGGTCCTCATGGAAACTCGTTCTCACCTGAAAAACAGAAGCAACCCACATATGTACAGTCAAGCAATTATAAAATATTATTATTATTATTATTATTTTACATGCATGATTTTCTAATTTTATACTTCATTTTTTTTTAAACAACTTCTTACAAAGTATTTTTCATATTTTTTTATGTTGGATGCGTTTTAAAAAATTAAACTGGAAAATCATTTCCGGGGTTAGTGAGAAAACTAAATAATTTTAAAGAAAAATGATTTCATTTTTTCAAATGAGGAAAATATTTTTTAGATGCTAATGATATTTACAACAATTTTTTTAGGAGACCATATGTCACGACCCCTTTCCATGGGCCGGACCGGCACTAGGACCTAGGTAAGCTTAAAGCCCCCGAGGCCCGTAGTAGGCCTAATCTCTGATTTCAACACCACAATTATATGAAAATATTCTACAAGTTGGCCCATTATATTTTTAGTGACTCAAACTATCACAAGGCCTTACTTCATTCAACTCAATCATTCTCATAAAATTTTACATACACTTAACA
>CANUEX010088774.1:0-41891 GCA_948099535.1 Jatropha multifida | reverse complement strand
TAATTATGAAATATTAACAATAACCAATTAATTTACTAACTCTCAAAATTAATTAAAATCCTATAATTACTTTGTAACTAACTAAATTCCCAACCAATATATTTTATTTATTTCCATAATTAATAAATCAATCATACTACTGAATCAACCAAAAATACCAAAATCAATAATTAATATCTCATAATCAAATTAATTCCCACAAATAATATTGTTCTAAACCAAAATTAATAATTCTCAACCTATAATCCAGTAGTCAATAGACCACCAAAATTCTAATAATATACCTATAATCAATTAATCAAAATCCTTAATATTACCAAATAATAATTCAAAATCATATAATTAATCAATTATCACAATCATTCAATTTAACCAATTAATTATTAAAATTATCCCTAAAATAATAAAATCCTCCGATATATAACTTCAACCAAATAATCATAAATAATAAAATTAATCAATCAAAAATTCTAAAAAATTAACTAAATATATTTTGGGATTTAAATTAGTACCTAATTAATCACAGTCCCAAAAATTAATATTCCAGAGGTTGAATCCTGTCTGACGGGAGAGGAGACGGTGGTCGGAGCTATGAGTTGGGCCTGCTGCGGAGGAGCAGGTGGCGCTGCAGTGGCTGAGCCGCTACTGCTGGAATAAGGGCACGACAGAAACGAAGGAGGG
This sequence comes from Jatropha multifida, assembly GCA_948099535.1. Lineage (NCBI taxonomy): Eukaryota > Viridiplantae > Streptophyta > Magnoliopsida > Malpighiales > Euphorbiaceae > Jatropha > Jatropha multifida. The sequence continues at coordinate 41,210 of CANUEX010088774.1, read as the reverse complement.
AGGAGGAGGTGCGGCTAGAGCTGGCTATTGCGGTGGTTGGCGTTGCATAGAGAGGGAGAGACAGAGAGAGGCAGAGGGAAGAGAAGAGGAGAGAGAAACTGAGAGAGAGAGGGCTGGAGTGGTGCCGGCGCGGGACGAGGCTGGCGATGGCCTGCTGAAGCTCTTGTGGCCGGTGCAATGGAGAGAAGTCGGAGACAGGGAGAGAGAAAGAGAGAGGGAGGGTTGAGTGATGGTGAGTTGTCCATGGAGAAGATAGGAGATAAAAAGAAAAGAGAGAAAAGAAAGAAAGGAAAGAAAGAAAAAGAAAAAGAAAAAAAAGAAAAAAAAAAGTTAAAATTATTGATAAAAAAAAAATCATCCGACGATGGTTTGTCGGGGTGAAAAACACATTAACGCATAGTGATTATCAAAAATATCCAACTCGGGTCTAATTTTAATTAATTCGGTTCAATAAAAAAAAAATTGGTCCGATTTTTATTCGATTAACGGTTACTCGATTAATTTTAGGGCGAACCAAAATGGTTTTCAGTCCCGATAATATTATAATATTACATGGCGTAATATTATTGGCTAATAATTTAATGATTAAATTTAAATGAGAATTATTTTGAAATAAAAATTTTAGGGTATTACAGTTTTTTCCTCTTGTAATATTTCGGACCAAGAACGAGTTTTGTCTTAGAGATTTTGAATTTTGGAGTTGAAAATTTTCTTTTCCTTTGTCAGTATTTTTGTTGCCTTGCTACTTTTTTGGAATCATGATGACCTATTTTGAAGAAATTCTCTTGTTAGATAGTCTGGAATAGAATTTGTAGCACTTGTGATAAATTTAATATCAAAATAAAAAACATTTAATATTGCTTGCCATTTGGCAAAAATTTGCTTTAAAATAATATTTTTCACATTTTTTTATAAAACATCTTTTGCAGCCTTGCAATCAATTCATAAAAGAAATTTTTTATTTAACATGTCACTCTAAAATTTTGAAATGCAAAGGACAACAAAAAAGATTTCTTTTTTTTTATGGTGGAGTAATTCTTTTGGGTATCATTTCAATGAGCCGAAGTGTATTGGATATCTGTTCCGCTTCATCTTTCCTTTGCTTTAAAATCTCTCCATAGCCAAGATTAGAAGCATTAGTTTCTATAATATTAAAAGCATCACAATCTGCAAGATTTAGATGAGGAATATTTTGAACTTGTCCCTTAATTTGTCTAACAATGTTAGTATGTTCATCAGACCAAGGAACTAGATTTTTCTTAAGTCAATCAAATAAAGGTTTGCATAATCGATTTAAGTTTAGGTAAAAATCTAGAACATAGTTTAAGCTGCCTACAAATCTTTGCAATTGAGTTTTTTTAAAGATTTTATCAGAAATTTTTTTTGTGAAAGATAATGATCGCTCTATGGGAGAAATGGTCCCTTGAGTGATATAATGTACTAAAAAGAATTTTTTGTTTGGAAAAGACTAATTTTGGATTTTGACCCAACCAATCCATTTTTATTGGTAATATGCAAAAATGTATGTAAATGTTTAAAATGTTGTTCAATGGATGAAGAAAAAAAATCAAAATATCATCAATATATACAATACAAAAGTGAAAACATGGTTGAAAAATATCATTCATGATTCTTTGAAACTCAGAATGAGCATTTATTTTTTAGGCCAAAAGGCATGACATTCCATTCGTATTGTCCAAATGGAACGGTTTTGTACTTAATTTTAGGATATATTTGAATTTGCTAGAAACCTGACTTCATGTCAAATTTTGAAAAAATTTGTGCATTTATGAAATCAGTAACACGAATTGGGAAGATAAAAAAATTTGTCAAATTCGAAAGATAAGCAGTAAAGTAATAAAATCAGTAACACGAATTAGGAAGGACTAGTTTCATGAACAACTGGTATAGTAAACAAATAAAACAAAGAAACAATAACTTAAATAAGTGTAAATAATATGGACTAATAAGAATTGGAGTAATGAGTAGATAAAGACTAAATAAAAGGAAAAAAAATAATAACTAAATAAGCATAAATAATAAAGGAAGAACAAGTAAGGACTAAGTGAATATAAATGAAAGGTAGGAAAGAACACTTATTTAAATTACATGCGGAACTTAGTACAAGATCCAAGTTTAATTACAACTTCTACTTAATTATTACAATTTCTAATGATTGCAAACTTTTACTATTATAAACACTTAGCATATGATAATAATATCTAAGAGAGAGCAGAAGGGATATGGTAGAAGGAGAATGATAAGAAGGAAGGATGAGAGGGAAGGGAAGAAGGTTGTAGAGAGAGATGGATTTGAGAGATAGTATTAGAGGTAGGAGGTAGAAGTATAGGAGGAGTTGTATAGAGAGAGGAGAGAAGATGTGTTATTCATCTATCTTTAATGTGTAGTTCCTATGTCTTGGAAGAGAAGGGTGAGTTGCCTTTTGTAGGAAATTTTTGGGCAAGGTTCCTATTTGGACATGTGTTTTTACTATTTGGGCAAGTGTAATAAATGGAGAACATGTGAGTATCACTCACTTATGAGTGGAGGTAGATATTGCTTTATGGTGATATAAGATATTCTTGTTTGATGATGGGAGACATGAGAAGAGGTTCCATTATCTTGAGTGAGATTTTTCAGCATTTTCCTTCAAATCTGCTTTTCTTGTACTTGTAATATTCTTTAGTCTTCTAGTTGAACTGTCTTCTGAGTTTGCTACCTGAAACTTGTTTGATAAATTTTTTTTATTGATACCAAAGTATACTCATAGATTTCTCATCATTACCTCTTGTGATGCCTTTCTTGAATTCTTCTTTATATTTCATTATGTATAACTGAATAAGGTTCGTGAAATATGAATTAGACAAAAAAAGTATCTCCATAAGTATTTGTATCTTTTTGGTACCACAGATGTTACAGTAATGATCTTCAGCAATTAAAATTATTGGTATGACCAAATAAGAATTATCTCAATCAAAATTCCTTGCAAAGATTCTAGATCGCCAATGCCTTATTTGCTCTCAAAGGAAATTATTATGATAAGGTCATGGAATTTGGATTAGGATATTTGTTTTTTGCCATTATTAACATTTTGTGTTAAGTCGGATAATTGAATCTATTAATTCATTCAAAAGCTTTTGTATTAATCATGATCTGGACATATTTTCCAAATTTGAAACTATTTTTGATAATTGTTTGCAATTTTTTTCCAAAGCTATTGGCTTGATATGATTTTGTGAAAATAAGTTGGTGAAAATATCTGTAATTTAACAGCGTGTGAGGTGTTATTAAAATATCACCAATTTCTTTATTCCCAATTGTTATTGATTGGAAAACAGAGAGGTCGAGACAAATATTATAGATGCTACAAGTCAGATGGCATCTGCAATCCTTTCTTGCAGAAGGAGGAAATTGGCAGCTGAAATTAGTTTTTGGGAAGGTTTTGTGTTTTTCACCATAATGGGTTTCCTACATCCAAGATAATCCTTGAATGAAAACCTTATTTAGAGCATGGTCTTGAAGGAAATTTAGAATATATTCCTATCTTTTTATGGGGCTTTCATCAATCCTTTTGCAAATTTTGTTCTTGATGTCTAGAGGAAATTTTTTCAAATAAATCTGACTAAAAAAGAATATTCTTGATATTCTTTTTTCTAATTCTTCATTAGTCAACTTTTTTGAGGAGTTCCTTTTGCTAACAAGTAGAAAGAATCTCTTAATTTTTTTCTCTTTAGCCAGTAGGGCTAAAGGTACACTCAATTTTTCTTCCCTAACTAGTGGGGTTAGGTGCTATTTTTTCTTTTCTACAAGTGGGGTAGAAAGAATCTTGATCTCTTCTTGAGATTTTGATTTTCTTATAAATCTGTTGACAAAGAGATGTAAAATTTTTTACTATTATATTGCAATTGTTACAATATTCTGGCTGGTTAAAATTTTGTATCTAACTGCTTGAACGTTTTTCTCTGCTAGATTGTTCATTGTAAGAGACAATCTGAGCTTTGGAAATTTGGCTAAAATAATATGCTAATGCATTTAAACTAGCTAGTGTTCTGCTACAGTGTTCTCATGCATTCCAGATGTTGTCTATAATGTATTGCTTGGTATCATCTATCTGACTACCATGAAGAACTTTAAATGATAAATTTATTCCTTTTGAGAAAATTGGCAAAGTGAACCAATCGAGCTTTTTTATTTTTGTATCCATCCTAAAAATTAAAAAGAAAAAAAATTAGTAAACAACAATAAAACTAAACAATAAATAGAATGGACTTTCAAAATATCTAAAATTTGCAATTTTGCTTTTTCTACAAATGGGAAAATGATTTTAGTGTCATTAACAATTGAAAAAATAAAGGCATGATCAACTTGATAGGGAGTGACTATGTTAATGAATGGAATTCCTAAAATGACACTATGAAATGTCTTCAATAATAAGAAATGTGGTTTTTATATGAATATCATTATTTGAGAATAGAGGCTTCAGATTTATGCTTAATTGTTAGAGTAGCATTATTTGCAGTTCTAAGATCATCACTTGTTGTTTCAAGAAAATTTTGTGACACTATTCCTGCTTTAATACAATTGAGGTTTTCTCCAGTATCAAAAAGTGCAATAGTGTCAAGTTGGAAATTATCTTGAAAACTCAATGTTATTTTGATTAAATATTTTTGCGAAGTTATTTGTTTCAAAATACAAATGAAGTCTTCAGGAAGGTTCTGAGGTTCTTGCAACAATGGTTTTGGTTCATGTTTAGGATTCTGATTGGGGAAAGTAGGATGACTTAAAAGAAGAAATTGAAGAGTTTCTGAATCTTTTTTTTGTTTGATTTTAATCTGCTGGAGTTCATGCTTAATCATTTGAATCTCTTCTTGTAATCCTGAAAGTGTGAGATTGCTTAGTTTAGATTGACTCTCTTCTGCCAAAATTTCAATGAGATCATAATAGCAAGACCTAATGGAAGGTGTGGTTGGAGGAGGTTATTCAATAGATTGTTGGAGTTTGAGGAGGTACTCTCTTTGAATTTTAGGATCTTGTATATGGTTGATGATATCAAGGATAAATTTTTTATCTTTAGTGAGAACATTTATGCTTTTCTTTAGTTCAGATTCTGAAGAAGATGATGAGGATAAGGTAGCAAGCTCATCAATTTGAAGGGCTTTATCATTTTCAGAGCATTTTGAATCTGAGGAGTCAAGGAGGCACTGAATTTTTTCCATGATATATTCTTCAAGATGAAGCTCATTTAACTTTTTTGAGACTCTACAATACGTGACTATATGTCCCTTTTTTTCACATTTGTAATATTTAACATCTTTGAGATTAGGTTTTCTCAAGGGGTTTTGATTTGAAGATTTTTTTTAAGAAAATGAGGACAAAGATGGCTTGGTTTTTCTATAATGTCTCCTTTAGTTTCTGTAATATTTGGACTCTATATCTCAATTTTTGCATCAAAACACATTTTTTGAGAAGAATTTTTTGTGGAGATATCAAACTGTTGACAAAATGAACGAAGCTCAGCTCTTGTTTTGTGCATTTCTTTTTTAAGCTGCTTTTGTAATTTTAGATCTTGGCAAATTTTAAGACCTTCCTTTTGTGTGTAACTTATTGACTGACCATATGTGAGCTTACTATAAGGGATCTTTTTACCATAATCCCCTTTGATCTTATTTCTGAGCTTTTCTCCTAATAAAAGGGGAAGACCTGCAATAAATTTTTCTTTTCAAAATGGCTGATTTCAATCTTCCTTAAGCATGATTCTAATAAGGAAAGTATCTTTATACCAAGTAAAATCACTGAGCTTTTTGTACCTCAAATTTGAAAGTAATTTAGCATTTTTGTCCTTAATGTGTGAAGTATCTCCTACAAAATGTAAGAAAATAGAATTGGTTGGTAATGATCATCCAAAATTGGTTGATCAGCCTCATCAACTTTGACAGCATTGAGAATGTCAGAACGATCTTTGGAAGGGAGATGGTGATCCCACCATCTTTTCAATTGACCTGTAAAGCCTGCAATGAGGGATCAGCTATAGCTTGGTCAGAAACTGTAGTTTGGGTTTTATAAGCATTGTCTGCTATAGTTTTTTGCTGAAAAGTGCTAATGACATTATACTCAGACATGCCATTTATGTTCCATTCATAGACAAATGTTGCAATATAATGATGTTGAGAAATAACATTAGGCTTTTGCTCTAATTTGATATCTGGAGAGGTGGTTTTTATAAAATTCCAATAAAGTTCGTGGATTTCAAGATGTTGTTCTTCTTTGAATGCATTTTCTTCATTATAAAAAACTTTATCAATGATATTGATGATATTCGTTTGACTAGAACTGGCTTCCTGAGATGGAGCATCTGGAATAACCCTTTAAGATATAGGAGTGTCAAGATTAGGAAAATTTTGTAAATTTCTCCTAATTGCTTCCATAAATTTATTCTCGATTGGCATAATTTGAAACTGAACTCTACTACTACTCATCATTTCATGAGGTTTGAAAAGGGAACTTTGACTTTTATGCTCTTTTAGGACAGGAGCTGGGGTTGTTTGAGTAATGACAGTAGGATGGTTGAGATTTTGTTCTATCCTATTAAGCTGCTCTCCTGCAGTATGCAAATGATTATTTGTGAAATTAATTTATTCAAAAAGATTCTAGACTTCCTTGGATGTACTAGAATCTCCATTTTTGAAGGCTGCAACATTAATAGAATCTTTATAATAAGGAACATGAAATTCTATTTTCCTAAGAGGGGGATGAACAGACTCTATTCGGCCATCTAAAGTGACTCAAGTGATTATTTTAGGGATGGAATTAACTTGAATGGATTTGAAAGGGTATTCAATTTTATTGTGAAATGCATAGGTTTCAAACCATTCGAAAAATAATATGTTCATGAGATTTTGCCTCGTGTAATCATAATATTTTTCTTAGGTTTGGTGCTTTTGTTCCAGGAAATTTTTGAAAAACCAAACTCTTTTTTATTCATTTTGAGGTGAATAAAAATCACTATACAAATATTTTTTATCAATCTCAAAATCTTTCATCGAAACATTAAGTTTAGCATATATTATTAGCTACTGCAGAAAAGGTAAGAGAAGGAGGAGGAGATGGAGTATTTCTATTGGAATAGTATAGACTGGCTTGTGAATGGTATTTTGGTAGTTTACTGTTTGGAGGTTAGTTTCAAGTTCTTCAACTATGTTTGATGTTTGGCCCGGGTGAATTTCTAAAATGAAGTGCCTATGTGGTTGGACAGGTTAGGGAGGTAAATATATCGGGTAGAATACTGGAGGAGTTGAGACTGAATGTCTCGATTATTATGGACCATAGTATAGAGCATAAATGACTGGAGGTAATTTTGAAGCTCTATCAATAACATATGTTTCATCTGAGCTTATGGACTTTCTATCAAAAGATAAACTAATCTTTCCATCAAGGTACTGAGTAATTTGTTTAAGATTGGTATTTGGACTTGGAATTAGCTCAATGGTGGGTTTGGTGATTCCTTCTAGGGTCCACTCTTTTGGGAGATCAATATCTTTCCATTTAATGGATCTTGGGATCATAGTGTTTGCTTTCGAGAAATATGTTTGTAAGAGTAAGATTTCATCATGCTTTTATAATGAATCCTGAAAATCAAAGCAATGGGAATAGAACAAGGAAACATTTTGTAGTTATGAGTTTTAATCTGCAAAACCAAACAATCAAGACTATTTTGATCCCTCAAAGAGATTGTAAGATTTAGATAACAATCAAAAGAGATTGGATCATTGCTTAAACTTTACTCTATAGAACTGAGAAGGGAATTCTCAAAATTAGAAAATCTTACATCTCACAAAACAGGCAGGATAGAGGCATTCAAACCTTCTTTGGTTAAAGGCTTGATCCCTACTTAGACAAGATCTATATGAATGTACTTATACTTCTTTTCTTTGTGCATATTGAGCGACTCTTTAGAAAAAAGTTCTAAGGTTTTAAAAAGATTGAGGATTTGAATATCTCTTTCTTCAATTTTGATGATGTTGTCTGTTTTGAAGATATTCAACTCTTGTTATTGGTATATTCGCTCTTTTTGCATTTTGGGTATTTTTCCAATCATCAATTCTTTTTTCAAAATTTTCAATAATAATTTATTCACTATTCATTATTTTCTTTCCATTTCTACTTGAGATAGAGGATTCAGAAGAAATGCAGAGATTTCTGTTAAGGATACTCATGGTTTCCTAGCAATACTTAGCTTTAGTTCTACTCCAATAATAGCAAGCTGACTAATGGTTTTACTGCCTCTCTAGGACTTATGATCGGGAGTACTCACCCTCATCGGAACCTTAGACTAGAGCCAAATAGAACTAAAAAGGATAGGTTTAAGCCCAATAAACAATCAACATATCCCCGTGGGCTCATATAAGAAGGAGGAGGAAGGATCGAAAGAAATAAAGAATAGAGAAGAAAATCAATATTAAAGGGATGAAAATAGAATTAATTAAAGGAAATAACTAAGGACAAGAAGAGAAAAGTAACTGAAAATAAATTAACTAAAACAATAAGAGATAATTAAATAAAAGAAATAACATAAATAAGAGAACAAACAATAAATTAATTAAAAGAAATAAATAACATAAATGTAAAGGACCAGATAACTAAAAACATAACTAATAAATTAAAGAACTAGATAACTAGAGGATAACATAAATATAAATGACCAAATAACTGGAAAGATAAACAATAAATTAAAAGGCTAGATATTTGGAAGATAACATGAAAATAAAATAAAGAACCAAATAACTAGATACCAAATCAAAGGACTAGATAGCTGGAAGATAAATAGTAAAGTAAATAAAACCAGTAACACGAACTGGGCAAGGATCAGTTTCATGAACAACTGGTATGGTAATAAAAAAAAATAAGGAAGCAATAACTTAATGAGCATAAATAATATGGACAGTAAGAACTGGAGTAATGAGTGGATAAAGACTAAATAAAAGGAACATATATAATAACTAAATAAACATAAATAATAAAGGAAGAACAAGTTAAAACTAAGCAAACATAAATGAAAGGTAAGAAAGAACACTTACATAAATTACTTGAGGAACTTAGTACAAAGTCCAAGCTTGATTACAACTTCTACTTAATTACTACAACTTCTAATGATTATAAACTTCTACTATTACAAACACTTAGTACATGATAATAATATCTAAGAGGATATGGTAGAAGGAGAAGGATAAGAAGGAAGGATGAGAGGGAAGGGGAGAAGGTTGTAGAGGGAGATGTGTTTGAGATGTAGTGTCAGAGGTAGGAGGTAGAAGTGTAGGAGGAGTTATGTAGAGAGAAGAGACAAAATGTGTTATTCATCTATCTTTCATGTGTAGTTCATGTGTCTATTGAGAGAGAGGGGTGAGTTCCCTTTATAGTAAACTTTTGGGCAAGGTTTCTATTTGAGCATGGGTTTTGACTATTTGGGCAAGTGTAATAAATGAGGAACATATGATTCCCACCCACTTATGAGTGGTGATGGATACTATTGGGAAACATGGGGAACATATGGGTCCTACCCACTTATGAGTGGAGGTAGATATTACTTTAGGTGATATAAGAGATTCTTGTATAATGATGCGAGAAATAAGAAGAGGTTCCATTATCTTGAGTGGAAGTTTTCAACGTTGTCCTTCATGTCTACTTTTTATTTCTTGCACTGATAATATTCTTCAATCTTCTAGTGGAACTGTCTTTTGGCTCTGCTACCTGACAATTTGTCTATTTTTTTATGGATATCGCTTTATAAGTGAAAAAATCCCATAACAATCATCTTCATTTTCATCTGCTATGTCAACAATTGGTTTTGAACCTTCACTGGGAGATTTCTCAGTCTCTTTACATCGTGATTATACCAGGTTTGCCTTGATACTGAACATTTCCTCCTCTAATTTTGCTAGGGTAAGAAAGGAACTAATCTGATTCTTTTGGTTTTGAAATTCATTTCTAGAGTGCTCAAAATTTGCCTTTCCTTTGTTTTGGGTCTAAAACCATTAGCGAACTGCTAGAAGAGTCGAGAGATAATCCATTTTGAAGTTATCTGACAATTTTATTTTAAATCTCTTGATCAAGATAAGAATTATACTGTTAGGTCATCTTTATAACTATATTCCCAATGTACTATCCAAGGTACATGAAATTTTATGGTAAAGAGTAGTAATGGATCAAATGAGATTTCAAACTCTGTGGGAGAATAATTTTTCTAGAAAAAGGTATATCCTTCAAAGTTATCTTTGGGGAGGATTTCGGGCAGAGCTCCATATCATTTCCATCAGTTGGAGAACCAAAATGGGATTTTTGTCTTGGTAATATCGATTTATTGGCTTCTTGAGCTAAAAAAGAAGAGTCAGGAATATTTTTTAGGTTTGTTTTGGATGAAGAAGGCATTGGTCCATGCTTGTTGATAGTACCAATAAGAAAAGGTTTGGCGATAAGGATTTTTGTTACAATCTAGAGTTTTAGTTTAGCATAGATATTGGCCTCATTCCTCTAGATGAACAATTTTAAGAATTTAGGCAGTGGAATACTCTATTTTAGGGTCATATTTGCATTCATTGTGGAAAATGATAACAGAACTTATTTTGCCTCCATTAAGATTAAAATGACTAAAACTCAAAGAACCCTTTTTTTCAAGAATGAGTTCGTAATAAATATGAGGTTTAAATGGATCCCATCATTTGAAATGCCAATCCTCAAAGAGAGTTTTTGTAGAAGTTTAAGGATCTGGATTGTAAAATCCATCTTCTATAGTCAAAATAGTTTGGTGAGAATCTTTGTAAAAATACTTTGAAAAGCTAGATTTTGAAATTTTTTGAGAAAAATATTTTGGAAAAATATTTTGAGAAGATTCTTGAGAGAGGGAATTTTGAGAGGAATCTTGTGAAAAATTTTTAGAGAGAGTTTTGACTTGTGGGCTATGTACCACAAATTGTTTACCTTCTAAGAATTGATCCAGTGCTTCCTTTTGAGAGGCTTGGCAGTAGGGTATTTGTGTCTAATGCTACTAATTCAGGATTTTCTGAAATTGATTGAAGTCACTCTTGGAGTCTTGAGGTTTTATAGGTTATTATGGGATCAGTTCAATTGATGTCTTTAGTGGTTTTTACACTGTGGATCGTTTAGTATTTTACGCTAATTTTTCTTGGAAGGTTTTTTCCCCTTGGTATATTTTGGTCCAAGAACTAGTTTTGTATCTTGGGGATTTGAGATTTTGGGGTTAAAGTTTTCCTTTTCTTTGTCAGCATTTTTGTTGCCTTACTGCTTTTATGGAATCATAATGACCTGTTTTGAAGAAATTCTCTCGTTAAATAGTTTGGAATAGAATTTGTAGCACTTGTGATAAATTCAATATCAAAATAAAAAACACTTAATATTGCTTGCCATTTGGCAAAGATTTGCTTTGAAGCATTATTTTTCACATTCTTTTATATAACATCTTTCGTAGCCTTGCAATCAATTCGTAAAAGAAACATTTTATTTAACAGGTCAGTCTAAAATTTTGAAATGAAAAGGACAACAAAAAAGATTTCTTTTTTTATGGTGGAGTAGTTCTTTTGGGTATCATTCCAATGGGCTGAAGTATATTGGGCTTTCTATTTTGCTCCATCTTTCCTTTGCTTTAAAATCCCTCCACAACCAATATCAGAAGCATCAATTTCTACTAGTTTAAAAGCAACAGGATCTGCATGATTTAGATGAGGAATATTTGAAACTTGTTCTTTAATATGTTTAATAATGTTAGTATGTTCGTTAGACCAAGGAACCGAATTTTTCTTAGGTCGATCATGTAAAGGTTTGCATAATTAATTTATGTTTAGGTAAAAATCTAAAACACAGTTTAATATCTCTAAGAATCTTGGCAATTGAGTTTTATCAAGGATTTTATCAGGAAAATTCTTTGTGAAGGATAATGATCGCTTTATAGGAAAAATAGTCCCTTTAGTGATATTATGTCCTAAAAAATAAATTTTTGTTTGGAAAAGACTAATTTTGTATTTTGACATAACTAATCCATTTTTCTTGATAATATACAAAAATGTCTGTAAATGTTTAAAATTTTGTTCAATGATAAAGAAAAAATAAAAAATCATCAATATATACAATAGAAAAGTGAAAATATGGTTGGAAAATATCATTCATGATTCTTTGAAACTTAGAAAGAGCATTTTTTAGGTCAAAAGGCGTGACATTCCATTCGTATTGTCCAAATAAAACGGTGGTTGTACTTGTTTTTAGGATCTATTTAAATTTGCTAGAAACCTGACTTCATGTCAAATTTAGAAAAAATTTGTGCATTATGAGGTCTTTGCAAAAGATTCTTTTTGTAAGTAATAGGATACCTTATCCACTTAAGTACTTTATCCAGGGGTCTGTAATTAATAACTAATCTAGAATCTCCTCTTTCAATTTCTAAATTTTTATTCACAAAAAATGTAGCACAACTCCTAGGACATCTAAATTTAGTAATTAATCCATTTTTTAAAAGATCTTTAATTTTTTTTCTACAATATTCTTCAAGATCCTTGTTCATTTGAATGGATCTGGCTTTTGTACGAGTTTGTGATTCACTAAAATTATTTTCAGAAGGGAGACTACCATGTGTTGTTTTCTATTCCAAAAGGCTCTTGGTAAATCTGAGCAAATCTCTTTTTCAATAATTTTTTGGAAATAAGAAATTTTCTATTTTGTGGAATTATCTTAGAACTGTTATTGAATTCTTTGGAAAACAATATTTTGTTTGAAATCATTTAGCTCTTTTTCTATTGTCTATAGAAGGAGATTAAGTTGATTTATGTATAAAGAATGGGCTTCTAAAAGGTTAAGGTTTCTAGTTTTTGGTTTTACCATAAAAGGAAAACTTAACCTCTTGCCATTTACTTTAGAAGAAATATAATTAGAATCAACTTTATATGGGGTAATTTTGTTGATAAATGGTGTGCCTAAGATAATACTATAAGAAATATATTGTGTAATGAGAAAAGGATTTAAAATGTGAATGTCATTATTAATAATGAAAATATCAATTTTATACTTGATCCTTAGAGGAGTATCATTAGATGTTCTCAACTCTTCGCTAGTTTTGTGGAGAAAGGTTGTAGGTTCTCTTTCTTCTTTGATACAATTAAGGTTAGCCCCTGTATTAAAGTGTGCAATAGTATCAATTTGAAAATTCAAGAAAACAACTTGCCTTTTGTTGAAATTGATTTTGCAAACTCAATGTGACTTTGATAAAATATTTTAGAAAGGTGACTTGTGGTAAAATAAAAAAAAATCAGTTGGAATTTTTTGAGATTTTCACAATAAAAGCATTTGTTTTTCATCAAAATTATCTTTAGAGTCCTGAGCATTAGTGATCAAGGAGTCAAGAACTTGAACATCTTTTTCGATTTTTATTTTAGTTGTTGAAGTTCTCGCTTAACAAGTCTGATTGCTTTCTTTATTCCCTAAAAAGTAAGATCAAAACATTTATTTTTGTCAAGTGCTTCACGAGACAAAGAAGTTGCATTAAAAGAAGACTATTGAAACTTTATGATGCATTCCCTTTGTATTTTTGGGCTTGAAACATCACGAATAATATCAAAGAAAAACTTTTGTTCTTTTGAAAAAATATTTATTTTCTTGACATTTGAAAGTGGTGAAACAACAATTTTTCTAAGAGTATTAAGATTTTGAGAAGGAGAAGAGAAATCTGAGAAGTTAGTAAAATCTTGAGATATCCAAGAAACTTCCTTAGAAGAACAAGGTTTTGAGGTTTGGATTGGAAAATCACGTCAAAAGAAACTTTTAAAGAACGGGAAAAATAAAGAAAAGGTTTTTGATTCAAATCATTTTCCTAAAGTATTCAAATGGAATATTTTTTGGGGAAATATCTCTGTGCCAAACAGAATTACAAAATTTTTTATTAGCAAACAAAGAATTATTTTTGATATGTAAAGGGGTGACTAGGAAAAGGGGGACTAGCAAAATTTGTTTGCTAATAAAGCGGTGATTAGAAAAATTTTTTATTAGCAAACAAAGAATTATTTCTGAATTCCATTATTAACAATGAAAACTTTGTAAAGCGGTGACTAGCAAACAAAGATAGTGCATTATCATTTTAAATCATTTTCTCATTGCACAAGATATTTCTCATAACATTATCTTAGGTGCGCCATTTATCAACAAAATCACTCCTTAGAAAGTTAATTTTGATCATATTTCCTTCAAAGTAGATGGCAAGAGGTTAAGTTTTCCCTTTATTGTAAAACCAAAGACTAGGAACCTCAACCTTTTAGAAGCCCATTCTTTGCACATTAATCAACTTAATCTCCTTCTCCAGACAAAAGAAAAGGAGCTCAATGATTTGAAATAAAATGCAATTTTCCAAAGAATTCAAGAGCAGTTGTAAGGTAATGTGCAAATGAACAAGGATCTTAAAGAATATTGCAGGAAAGAAATTGAAGATCTTTAGGATTAATTACTAAATCTAGATCTCCTTAGAGTTGTGCTGCATTTTATGTGAATAAAAATGCAAAAATTGAAAGAGGAGTTCCTAGATTAGTTGTTAATTACAAACCATTGAACAAAGCACACAAGTGGATAAGGTATCCTATTCCTAACAAAAATGATCTTTTGCAAAGACCTCACAATGCGCAAACTCTTTCTAAATTTGACATAAATTCAGGTTTCTTGCAAATTCAAATAGATCCTAAAGATAGGTACAAAACTGCTTTCACCGTTCTATTTACACAATACGAATGGAATATTATGCCTTTTGGCATGAAAAATGCTCCTTTTGAGTTTTAAAGAATCATGAATGATATTTTCCAACGATGTTTTCACTTTTGTATTGTTTATATTGTTGATGGTTTGATTTTTTCTTCATCCATTGAATAATATTTTAAACATTTATAGATATTTTTGCATATTACTAAGAAAAATGGATTGGTTATGTTAAAATCCAAAAATTAGTCTTTTCCAAACAAAAATTCATTTTTTAGGACATAATACCACTTAAAGGATCATTTCTCCCATAGAGCGATCATTATCCTTCATAAAGAATTTTGCTAATAAAATCCTTGACAAAACTTAATTGCAAAGATTTTTAGGCAGCTTAACTATGTTTTAGAATTTTACCCAAACATAAATCGATTATGCAAACCTTTACATGATCAACTTAAGAAAAATCCAATTCCTTGGTCTAACGAACATATTAGCATTAGATAGATTAAGGAGCAAGTTCAAAATATTATTTGTCTAAATCTTGCAGATCCTGATGTTTTTAAAATTATAGAAACTGATACTTCTAATCTTGGCTATAGAGGGATTTTAAAGTAAAGAAAAGATGGAGCGAAATAGATAGTCCAATAAACTTTAGCCTATTGGAATGATATGCAAAAGAATTAATCTACTGTAAAAAAAGAAATATTTTCTATTGTCCTTTGCATCTCAAAATTTTCGAGTGACCTGTTAAATTAAAATTTTCTTTTACAAATTAATTGCAAGGCTGCAAAAGATGTTTTATAAAAGGATGTGAAAAATATTACTTCAAAGCAAATCTTTGCCAGATGGCAAGCAATATTAAGTATTTTTTATTTTGATATTGAATTTATCATAGGTGCTACAAATTTTATTCTAGACTATCTAACAAGAGAATTTCTTCAAAACAAGTCATCATGATTCTAAGAAAGCAGTAAGGGAACAAAAATATTGATAAATGAAAAGAAAAATTTTAATCCCAAAATCCAAAATCTCTGAGATATAAAACCTGTTCTTAGACCAAAATATTCCAAGAGGAAAAAACTTTCCAAGAAAAACTTGTGCAAAACACTAAACCATCCACTAGTGTGAAAAACACTAAAGACAGAACTCAAACCAATCCCACAATAACCCATAAAACCTCAGGACTCTAAGAGTGGCTTCAATCAATTTAAGAAAGTCGTAAATTAGCAACATTAGTCATAAATATCCTACCCCCAAGCCCTCAAAAGGAAGTACTGGACCAACTCTTAGAAGGTAAACAACTTATAGTATATAGCCTAGAGGTAAAAAACTCTCCCAAAAATTTTCTCAAATTCACAAGATTCTTCTCATAATTCCCTCACTTAAGAATCTTCTCAAAATATGTTTCCAAAATATCTTTATCAAAAAAATTTCAAAAACTAACTTTTTCAAGTATTTTTACAAAGATTCTCACCAAACCATTTTGACCATTAAAGATGGATTTTACAATTCAGATCCTTCGACTTTTGCAAAAACTCTCTTTAAGGATTGACATTTCAAACAATGGGATCCATTAAAATCTCGTATTTATTATGAACTCATTCTTGAAAAAACGGGTTCTGTGAGTTTTAGTCATTTTAACCTTAATAGAGGAAAAAATAACTTCTATTATCATTTTCCACAATGAATGTAAACATGACCCTAAAATAGGGTATTCCACCGTCCAAATTCTTAAAATTATTCATTCAGAGGAATAGGGTCAAGATCTATACCAAACTAAAACTCTAGATTGTGACAAAAATCCTTATTGCCAAACCATTTCTTATTGTGACTACTAACAAGCATGTACCAATGTCTTCTTTATCCAAAACAAATACAAAAAACATTCTTGGATCTTCTTTCTTGGCTCAAGAAGCCAATAAATCGATATGACCAAGACAAAAAATCTCATTTTGGTTCTCCAACTAGTGGAAATGATATAGGGTTCTACCTCAAATCCTCCCCAAAGATAACTTTGAAGGATATACCTTTTTCCAAAAAAATTATTCTCCCACAAAGTTTGAAATCTCATTTGATTCATTACTATTCTTTACCATAAAATTTCATGTACCTTGGGTAGTACATTGGGAATATAGTTATAAAGAGGACCTTGACAGCAGAATTCCTATCTTGATCAAGAGATTAAAAACAAAATGGTGGGATAACATAAAAATGGATTATCTCTCGACTCTTCCAGTAGTTCACCAATGGTTTTAGACTTAAAACAAGATAAAGGAAATCTCTGAGCACTACAGAATTGAATTTCAAAACCAAAAGAATCAGATTAGTTCCTTGCTTGCCCAAGCAAAATCAGAAGACGAAATATTCAATATCACGACAAACCTGGTATAGTCATGCTCTGAGAAGACTGAGAAATCTCCCAGTGAAAGTTCAAAACCATATGTTGACCTAGCAGATGAAAATGAAGATGATGTTATAGGATTTTTTTCTCCTATAAAACGTACTTATAAAAAAAAAATTAGACATGTTTTAAGGCAGCAGACTCAGAAAACAGTTCAACTAGAAGATTGAAGAATATTACCAGTGTAAGAAATAAAAAGCAAACATGAAAGAAAATGTTGAAAAATTTTACTCAAGATAATGGAACCTCTTCTCATGTCCCCCATCATCAAACAAGAATCTCTCATATCACCACAAAATAATATCCACCTCCACTCATAAGTGGGTAGGACCCACATGTTCCCCATGTTCCCCAATAATATCCACCTTCATTCATAAGTGGATGGGACCCACATATTTCCCACTTATTACACTTGCTCAAATTGTAAAAACACATGCTCAAATAGGAACCTTGCCCAAAAACTTTGTATAAAAGGCAACTCACCCTCTCTCTCAATAGACACATGAACTACACATGAAAGATAGATGAATAATACATCTTCTCTCCTCTCTCTACACAACTCCTCCTACACTTCTACTTCTTACCTCCTACACTTCTACCTCCTACCTCCAACACTACTCCTCAAACACATCTCCCTCTACAACCGTCTCCCCCTCCCTCTCATCCTTCCTTATCCTTCTCCTGTTACCTTCTCTTTGATATTATTATCATGTACTAAGTGCTTATAATAGTAGAAGTTTGTAATCTTTAGAAGTTGCAGTAATTATGTAGAAGTTGTAATCATGCTTGGACTTTGTACAAAGTTCCTCAAGTAATTTATGTAAGTGTTCTTTCCTATCTTTCATTTATGTTTACTTATCTAACTTGCTCTTCCTTTATTATTTATGTTTATTTAGTTATTGCATATTTTCCTTTTATTTAGTCTTTATCTATTCATTACTCCAGTTCTTACTGATCCATATTATTTATGCTTATTTAAGTTGTTATTTTTTTATTTTCTTTGTTTACTATACCAATTGTTCATGAAACTGGTCCTTGCCCAGTTTGTATTATTGGTTTTATTTACTTTACTGTTTATCCTCTAGTTATCAAATCCTTTGATTTGATATCCAGTTATCTGGTCCTTTATTTTATTTTCATGTTACCTTTCAGTTATCTGATCCTTTAATTTACAGTTTATCTTTTCAGCCATCTAGTCTTTTAATTTATTATTTATCTTTCCAATTATCTAGTAATTTATATTTATGTTATTTATTTCTTCTAATTAATTTATTTTTTGCTATCTTATTTATGTTATTTCTTTTATTTAATTATCCCTTATTACTTTGGTTAATTTATTTTCAGTTACTTTTCTCTTCTTACCCTTAGTTAGTTCCTTTAATTGATTCTATTTTCATCCCTTTAATATTAACTAGGTAAAAGCCCGCGCTAGCGCGGATTTTTTTATTATTTTATTATTGTATATTATGTTAAAAAAATTTTATATATAAGATAAATATCTAAAAAAAATAAAGTAATCATATTATATATAGATATATATAGAATTTTTACAAATAAGCATAAACACAATAATAAAAATATAAAACTATTGTAAATAGATGAAAAAAATTAAATAGTCGAATCTAAAATTTAAGAAAAAAATCAAATATGAACATAGATAATTATTTTAAATAAGCACTAGTTTTTAAATTTAAAAAAATATCTTAAATGATCTAATAAAAAGTTTCAAAATTGAATATAGATACAAATAATTATCGTAAATGAATATTAGTTTGTAAATATGATCATTATATATAATTTTCTAATATTTAGCTAATAAAATTAAAATTTAAATGACAAGAATATCAAGTATCTCATCTTTTTAATTTATTAAATGTATTTATTTTTTTTAATTTATCATATATTATTTTATTAGCTTCTTTTGTTATTTTAAATCTATTTATTAAATATAATGTTTAGATTTCTCTTTTAACCTCCAGCTTAGGAAGCAAAACAAATAAAATAAATAAAAAAGAGCAAAATAATAATAATAAAAAAAAAAACTGACATTTCATCCATAAGCATAAAAACTATACAAATAAATTGAAAAAAATTCATAACATACATACTCAACATCATAAAACTAATTGTACTAAGATAAAAAATAAGTTATCAAAATAATGAGTCCTTTTTTACTCTTATCTTTGCCCTATATTCGCTTCTTTCTGCATACATTTCTCTCTGTGTATATATCATTTCATAAAATTAAAAAATTATAAAAAAAAGAGATAAAAGAATTAAACTAATATTACTGTAGTTGGAGAAAAAGATGTAGTAATCTATATGGATTGAAGTTTTGCTTGTCATCTTTTTACAAATCAAAATCTGAAAAACAACATTAATATATACATTGAAAAAAACAAAACCTATAAAATTGAAACAAAATAATTGAAAGAAATAATAAAAGATAAGAAGAAAACTATTGTGAAAAATGATCATTTTCAGAGGTATATATATATATATATATATATATATATTGATTAAGAAAAAAATTCGAAAGTTTTTAAATTTCTAAATTCAAAAATTCAAAAGTTTTTAAATTTCTAAATTCAAAACTTCAAAAGTTTTAAAGTTTAAATTGAATAATTCAAAAATTTTAAAGTTTTAATTATTCAAAGTTTTAAATTTTAGATATAGATATATATAAATAAAAAAACTAGAAATGTTGAAAAATTATTAAAATTTAGAAAATTTATGAAAAAAGATAAAAAGCAATACTCAAATATGAGAGTTTTACGTCAACTTTGTAAAAATTCTTTTTGTTTCAGGATTATATATATACTAGGTGAAGGCTCGCACATTGCGCGTTTTGCTCTATTATTATTTTTTAAAAAAATTATTCTATTAAGGTATATAAATTATAATTTATAAATTGCATTTACTAATAAATTAACAAAAAACATCTCTTAATTAGAAGATAAACTCTAAAAATTTAAATTAAGTGTGAACCAATAAATAAAGTTATATATATATATATATAAAGTTTGAAAGTGAAGAACTAATTTAAGAGTTTTGCTTAATAGTTTCTTTTAAAAAATATAAAATCGATATATATATATATAAAACAAATTTTTTCGACCATATTTTGCATTCAATGATCCCTTCATTCAAGGATTTGAGATATTCAGCAAATTCCATAAGGTTAGGTTTATATACCAATAAAATTAAATCATTTAACATCACTACAATCAAAGAAAATAATGTTGTAAATACAAAAGTTTACATTAATATCACCCTAGTACATACACAACCTTTTTTTTTCTACCTGAATCTATATTTGAAAAATAGAAAAAAGTTCATATTAACATAAATTAATAAAGGCAAATTGATGCTCAAATAACGATACATATTGAGATTTTAAAAAGAGAAAAAAGCTTCAAAGTCTGGTGGAATAATTTTAAGCATATAACTTCAATCATATACAATTTTAATTGGATATCATTACTGAGTAGGAACGATGACGGACACAAAAAGCCCTTCTTGAAAATGCATGATTTCAAAAAATATTGAGTCCGATAAGGAGTGTGATGATTAATGCTTACCCACTAGAAAATAATTAGATTGTAAATATAAACGAAAATGTGTGAAATACACTAACTGATGCCTTATACAAAAGAAAAAAAAAAAAATTCAACATTTAACAAATTAACAAAAGAAACAAAACAAAGCATACAATTAAAAATAAACTAACTATATATACAAAAACAGTAATCTTGTTCACTTAAGCTAATAACTATAATTATATATATATACGGATATAAATATAAAATTAAAAATTTTCAAAAACTAAATTATCTTTAAAAAATTTTAAATTTTGAAAAAATGAAAACCAAATACCAAATAAAATAGAATATTTTTAAATTAGATTAGATATTAACATATATTGGTGTTATGTAAATATTATATAATCATCCAATCAAAACGTAGAAAATAAAGAAAAAAATTCCAAAAATTCCAATTAAAAAATTTCAAAAGGCAAATTATTTTTAAAAAATTTTAAATTTTGAAAAATGAAATCAAATACTAAATAAAATAAAATATTTATTAAATTATATCAAATTTCAAAAATATATTGCTATTATCTAAATATTCATTTTAAAATTAAAAAAAATATAACCATCCAATCAAAACATAGAAAAATAAAGAAAAAAAATCTAAAAATTTCTATAAAAAAAGATAAAATAGAATGTTTTAAAAAATTTTAAATTTTGAAAAATGAAAATCAAATACTAAATAAAATAAAGCAGTTGTTAAATTAGATTAGATTTTAAAAATATATTGTGATTATCTAAATATTCATTTTAAAATTATAAAAATACAACTATTCAATCAAAACATAGAAAAATAAAGAAAAAAATCTAAAATTTAAAAAAAAAAAGATAAAATAGAATACTCAAAAAATAGAGTATCAACTCACATCTCTTTGCTTCAGGATTATATATATATATATAAATTGTCTTCTCTATTCTCTCTCTCTCTCTCTCTCTCTCTCTCTCTCTCTCTCTCTCTCTCTCTCTATATATATATATATATATATATATATATATATATATATATATTCCTCCATTTGGGTATAAATGAACTTATGAATTATAATGTGAAAAGAATTTCATAGTTAAGTGCAAGTATTGGTTTCATACTTTAAGGTAAAGAGTGTTATTTAAGGTGTCTAAGTATGATCTAGTGTCACAATTATAGTTTTATCGATTGGAAATGCTGATTGCAGTTTAGAATGAGTTGGAGATCAATGTGTTTTTGCTATTTTCATAGTAATTTTAGCTCAATAGATTTTTTTTTTCTTTTTTGGTAAGAGATTCAAACCTAGAGTCTTTAGGCTGAATCCGCTTTTTCGCAAGTGTACGAAATTGCAATAAATAATTAAGAGTGAGTAGAGTATCGTCCCTTGAAGATTGTATACCAAATATCAAAATTATGTTAACCTGCTATTATTTAAACGATAAAAAAGAGAACAATTGTAAAAAAAGAAATAAAATAAAATCATAGAAAAGAACTCAAGCAAGAATATTTGATGAAAAGAAATCAAGGTTTAAAAGCTACTAGGAATTTTGACTTCACTTAATTCTATCCAATTTATTTTATTAGTTTATTAATCAATTTTAATTGTTTAAGTAGGAGAAATAACCCTGAAATCACTAATAAGCTCTCTAGATGTATTGTTAGTTATTTTAAGCCTGTATGATTACCTATCTCCCAATAGTGCAATCAAACATTAATTAACTCATTAAGTTTTATGATTTATTTAAGAATTCATAACCTAAGGTTGTTAACTTATAAAAACCCCCATGAGTAAAATCATATAGCTTCTGCAGCAAGTTATTATTCTTATGTAATTTATTACCCTTTTTCTTATCAAAAACCCTTCTTCCGATAGTGATTAATGAAATAAATTAATCCAGGGGAGAAACTCTACCTATAAGAATTAAGTTTAATAATAAATTATATCTTGAACAAGGAAAATCAAATCTAATATAATAAATTGGAATATAAATTAAGCTATATCGAATCCCTAATATGAGAGTTTAGTTTAACATAATAATTAAATAAAACTCAATTAAACTTGAAAATAATTTTATAATTAATAAAAACAATATTAAAAGTTTAGAGATAAAAACTAGTCAAAGAATAGCATGGACGGCTTCCTTGATTCTTTACACAACTTGAATGTTCGAAGACTTAAAAGAAAGAAAAACTAAGAAAAGAATACAATAAAGATCTAAAATCTAAGATTTGATGATAAGATCATAAGATCCCCTCAATTGCTATAGTGATCTCTTTTATATAGACTTCGTAGGTTATCTTTGAAGCCGAGTAGGAAACTAGTTGACCTAATTAGGAGAAAATATTATTTGAGTAGTAAACTGATTTTTTGTTGAATTTTTTTCTAATTAAAAGTTTTCTTTCACCAAATTGGGCTGGAGCATTGCTAAGGTGGGCCCTTTTATTATTCTCATGCAGTCCCATGCACAGACTATGCCCATGCTTTAAATTTACACGAACTAAATAGTTAAATTCGACCCACTTAAATTTTCAGCTTTCTTAGTAACACGGGCCATGGCCTAGCCGCGTACTTTACTAACTTGGCCATGTTGAACTTTTTACTACAAATTTCAGCTCCAACCTTCTTTGATATAAATTTTGGCTATTTTCCTGCTAAAAATCCTTCAAATCAAACTTATCAAAAATCAAGAAAACTTAATTAAAAATATAAATAAATCTAAATAAAAACTAATCAAAGTAATTTGAAATACTAAAATTCCTAATAAAAACTAAGTTAAAAATACTATAAAAATACGACCCATCAAAATTCTCCAAACAAAAATAAACTAAACTAAACTAAACAAACAAACAAACTAGCTTAATATGGTTGGAAACAATTATTCACAATCTTAAAAATATCAAAAGTCTATTAACATGAAAATAAATCAAATGTTTCCTATACTAGCCATATTTTTTTGCCAAAATTCAAAATTTTAACAAAACATATTCCTTAGTGTGAATATAAATTAATAAGACTTCAACACCAATAATTTATCAAACTATGACAGATAAAATATGAGTTTTCACTGGAATTATTATCCTTTAACTAATAGATGAGGAATTTAAATTCAACATTCCCATAGGTAAAATTAGTTGTCCCTTCTCTACAATTTTAAATGCTATACCATTATTACCATTATTAAAATCAGAAGGTCTTTTATTAAGGTTGTAATGGGGTTTATAGGATTGATTATGTTAAAACAAAGAAGATGGATATAAGATAATAAAGAGTGCAAAAAGTGTATAATATCAAGATTTTAATTATATTAAAACATGTACTTTTATTTGTAAAGAGAGATTATCTTGAAGTTCTTTACTAGCTTAATACTAGAAATGCTTTGGCAAGATCTCTTCATGTTTCTTAAATAATTCCTTCCTTGTTATATATAAATTCTCCAAACTTGAATTTTTGATTGATTGCTTTTTGGAGCGCTTCTCTTTGACTTTTTTTTATTTCTCCACTTGTTAGTGTTTAAATGAAAATTTTCTCCTTTTTGTTTTTCTATGTTTCAATAAAATCGAATCTTTCAACTATACATGATTGCACTTGGAGTAAAAGTTAAATATTGGTTTAATGGCTAGGTTTTAATAGGGGTAAACAAGAAGAATATTGGTTATAGGTTTCAAATTGATTGCAAGGGTTGTAATTAACTTAAGGTGGTCTAGGCTAAAATATGAAGTTCAATAAAGAATGCTTAGATCATCTCTTTCTAATGTGACCATTTTAAAAATTTTGCCTCAAAAGAATTTCTGATTTTGTTCTAAGAATGCCAAGGTTAAATAAATTTATATCAAAGCATACATATCTATCATAATAATTTCAAAAATAGGTGTTTATAATCTTAAAAATAAATATTCGCATTAAGGAATATTATTTATCTATACTATTATACTACATATAAAAGTGAAAATGAGGGTGGGGGGGAGGAGTGGGGAAATAATGAGATTACCTATACTAACCTCAGTAAAATTTTAGAAATCCTAAAATAGCCTTAGTCGTAGTTAACAAGAAAATTACATTTTATACTAATAGGGTTTGGATAAGTGGTTTGACACTATTCTCCTTTGAGTAAGTTTAAGGGTTCAATTCTCATAGATGAAACAATTACTAGCTGAGAGCACTTTACCTCTTCTTGGGCAGACTCAGTTCAAGTAGGATTTAGTTTTAGCCCAATAGACTCGAGATACTTGTAGTTAAGAAAAAAATTTACAATTTTATTCTTTGATTGGATATAATTTCTAAAAAATATTTTTTAAAAAAATACATGTAGATAATATAAAAAGAAAAGTATACTCTTCCTCAAAATTGAGGGTTGATATGACGAAAATAAGATGTTTCTTTTGTGTAATCTTTTTTATTAATTAATTAATTTATTTATTTATTTTAAATTGGAACTTAAAAAAATAGAGAAATAAAATTAGATCATAGCATTGTTTGTTTGTTTCTATCAACATCGAATTTTATTAAATTACAAAATTTTTAGTTAAAAAAGGGGTTTGATTTTTATTATATGTTGAGTTCCTAAAAGAATTTTATTCTTAATAATAATTTTTAAATTTTTTTGTTACTGAATTACTTTGTAACTATTATCACTTTAATTTAGTAAGAGATTTATATCTCCCTTGCAATAAGTAGATGACCTCTTGATAACTAAATATTTTTAATTTTCTCAATATTTTCCTATTATATTTCTAAAACTAAAACTATATATTTTCTCAATAATTAAATTCAAAAATAAACTAAAACTAGAACTATATATTTCTATTTTGGGCCACTTTTTGGGGTTTCAAGAACTTATGTGTATGTGCATATATTTATTTCTCTAATGCAATGGGTGAGTAATACTGTAATTATCACAAAAATAATTATCATCATCAATTCAGATCATTTGCTCATTTTTTTTCTTTACCCAATAGTAAAAAAATAATTTATTATTATTGTTCATTATAGTTATTTGTAGAAATTGATTTGGGATTGAGAGTAGGGGGTTAAAGATGAAGTGATGACTTGATTTTCTTTTTGGACATTTATTAAAGTTTTAAGAATTTGCATTTATAAATTAGGGACTGAAGGATTAGATATAAGGATTGAGTTAAATTTTATTTTGAAACTACTTTATTATAAAAAAAATTAAATTAAATATATAAGAAGTAACATTATAAGTAACTTATACGATAGAGTCCAATACAAATTTAGTAATTGTATTTATTTTAATCTAAATAAAAACTTATACTTTAATATTATATAGATAAAAAAATTAAAAGAGTACAAATATATAATGAGCATAGTCAACGTGCAATGCACGTAATAAAAACACTAGTTAAATTAAAAAGTTCAAATTTAAACTAAAATGTACTATAATAGAAAAATCATTAAATTTATAATAAGTTACTAGATTATGATAATATTTAATCTTGCTTATAACTATCCCAACTATACTGAACTAATAATGTAAAAAAAATAAGCAAAAATTTTACTTCTCCAACTTAATGTAGCACATTGTCTTTAATGCATGAAATCAAACAGTTTTCCAAACTTAAAACCATGTCGTAACACAAAGTGTAAGAATTATTAAATAAAAATGAACTAAGAACCTCTTACCACCATTCTATTGAGGAATACAATGAAAATTTTAATGAACATGATGAATTAAAATCCAATGGCTAAAAGCTAAAAAAGAGAGGAAAAATTAAATAATGATGTTAAAAACAAATATCTAACATAAACAAATAGTTCAAAATAAACATAAGGACCAAACTAAAACACAATCCAAAACTAAGGATATAAACATAAACAAGACTAAACTTAAAAATTAGAAAAACGAATAAAATAACAGTACGAAAATAGAAACTCAATATATAGGAGGTGGTGGAGAAGGAGGTTGCAACATATGGATGATCGTCTGGAGTTGTGCATTTAATCCCGTGTAACACTCGGCGCCTGATATCGGAAGATTAGACGGCGTGCGCCACATTCGGTGCTAAAGCACCATATTATCTTACTTAATAATCCTAAATCATGTATTAGAAGTGGTTAGATTTTTATAAGGAGACAAGTAATTAATTTTAACAAATTTTTAGATTAACAAGTAAATAAAATATTGTCGGAATTCCTAAAAAAAAACTGCAAGAGTATCCCCAAAAAACAACTTGCCACACAAAGAAAAAAAAAACACTTCCAATATTTATCCTCCAAGCACCAATACTCCAACAACACAATAAAGTACACAGCACTTCTAAATATTCATGATGTCATCCATATAATGAACTAATTTCTAATAACTACATACTAAAATTCATAAAATAATATTTCTTAATTAATTACACACTTAATTAATTTACAAACTTACTATATATACAACCTCTTAAATAATTTTATACATGCCATAAATACATCTTACACATGTCCTACTTAAAATAAAACCTCTCCTCTGATGCTAAGCCTTCAGTCCTCGAGTAACACCCACTGCCCCTAACCTGCGTGTGATAAAAATCGACGTGCTGAGTATAACACTCAGTGGTGCTAAAAAACTTAATAATACAATTGTAAAGGTTGCCTAAGCAACAAACTTAAAGTATAATTTAAAATTCTTAAATCAAACATAAAAATACCGAAAGTACATAAATAAACTAAAATATTTCAAGAATCATAAATAAGAACATTCTTAGAAATAAATTCATAGAATTGCCAATATAATATAAATATCTCAAGCGTATGAAACATATATAAATCATAGTATGTCAAATATAAGAAAAATCCTATAAATATAAATATTTTCTTTCTCCTTAATAATAAAATAGAATTTATTCTTAATTGAGAACTCATACGTACACTAAGAGAAATATAATCAGATTTGATTTTAGAGATATCAGAAACAGAGATGTGGCCTGTGAAAGCGCCACTAGAGAATAATAAGCGTGTCCACTTATTCAGAAGGCATCCAAAGCCTAGCATATGATCATAGCATATAATATAACAAAGAGGCATTAAAGCTGAGCATGCTTATCTTACAGAGTAAACCTCATCTTACCATATTTCAATCATGCATACTTGAGCCCAAAATCAAATCTTTCATCTTAATTCATAATATTTCTTAATAATCTTCTCATCATAAATCATCTCATGACTTAAATATTTTTTATTTCAAATTCACTAAACTTACAACTTAGTAAATTTTCTTATTTGTATACTTATGCATCAAAACTTATATTTCCAAAACATATACTTAACTTAAACATATTTTTCTCAACTTCATTAAAACTTACAACTTGTAAAAAATTTACCATTTTTCATACCTATACAAATCAAAGCTTATACTTGCAAAATATGTGCTTAACATAACTTAAGAGGCTCAAAAACCAAGTAAAAGAAATGAAAACAAACCTTACCACCCTAGGGTGGTTTGGCCTCCATATATTCACAAAAGGAGGATGTATTCATCCTTCAATAAATCTTAGTCTCAAAACCAATAATACTTAAATAAGTCATTAAAAATTTTACTTATATTTATTTGATCATAAAACCTAATTTGCACAATTTAATAGTTATTATTACAAAATTCCTTAACTACTTCATTAAAATGCCAAAGTCATACTTATAAAATTCAAAGCATACTTATTCAAAACATATACTTAATATAGCATAAAAGTACCTATAAACCAAGCTTTAAAGGAAATGGAAATCAAGCCTTACCACCCTAGGGTGGTTCGGCCTCTAGAAATACACAAAGGGAAGGAATCTTACTCCTTCAAATAAATGTAAACTCAAGTTGAAAACACTAATCAAAACCGTTGAAAACACTAATCAAAATCATTGAAACCTTAACCCTTAGTTATTTAGACATAAAACTCATTTTTTACACAAAACAAACCTTCTTTAAGCCTTATAAAATTCTTAAACACTAAAATACAAGGAAAAGATTTAAATCACCATTTAACTAGTTATCAATTAACACATTAGAGTCAAAACCAAGCAAATAAAAGGAACAAATTAATAGGCCCTTCACCTTAAGTGATTCGGCCAAGCTTAGTGAGGTAGGAAAGGAATGTTTTCCCTTCCAATTAAGCATTCTACCATGCTTATGAATCATTCAAAAACTCATTTAAACAACCAAAATCCAACAATTATCCAAGACATGCAAAATTCCCAAAAATCACATTTAAACCTAAAATATTGAAAACTTAAAGAAATGAAAAGAGAAAGAAATGATTACTTGCACTAACCTTAAAGATAAGCTCAAATAAGCTTAGAAAACTTAAACTTTAGCTTTCCCTTTATCTTTAGAGGATGGCTCTCCAATCTCTTCAAATAGTAAAAACTACATATCAAAATCATAGAAATAATTAAAAAAGGAGGTGGAGCATGATTTAGTACCTAATCTAATATATCTAAGCTATGAATTACTTAATTAAATCATTAGAGTCAAAAACCAAAACTTACTTGAACTTGTAGTAAACTCCAAATTCTTGAGTTTTATCACCAAATACTACTCTTTTATGCTTAATTCTTCAAGTCTTATTGCTAGACTTTGGTTTAATTTGGTGGTTTAGTGGTAGTTTAGAGGTAGAGAAATTGAAAGAAAATGGAGGAGAGAAAGAGAGAGAAAGGGGCGTTAGAATGGAGAAGAAGAAGAAGATGATGATGAAGTTGTGTTGGATAAGTTTGTTGATTTTAAGTAGCAAAGTCAAACTTGGCTACTTCATTTTATGTCAAATGGATAGCTAGGATTAAGTCTCTAGTATTCTCATCCAAGGGCTCAAAATATTCACCAAATAATTCTCCTCCAATTATTATTTAACTCCACCAATTTATTAAATTAACTCCATAAAAATAATTTCTCAATTTTTCCTTAATATACTACATTAGAAAACACTATTCATCAAATACTTAGATTCTCCAAAAATATTAAATAAAATAATAGACATGAATAGTAATTTTTTTTAGAGCGAAATAATAATAAGTTTAGGACTGATGGTATTATTCACAGACCGATAAATCACTATTCACTAGTGATTTATTACTTACTTAATCATGAAAAATTTAAATTTTAACTTAAATTAATTAGGACTAATCACATAAAATCTAATTAACTCCACAAATATTAATTATGTTCAATATCATTATCGGGTCCAAATAAAATATTATTTTCTTCTCGGGTGATACCATTCATGACTCGTCCAAATAATATCATTTTAAGATCTAAAATTTTGGGGCATTACATCTCGGGTATTGGTTCTATATTGTGTCAAGACGAGAATCGATGCTTCCATAGGATATATCTAAGATAATGAATCGATTAGACATCATCGTTTCCATCCTCTCCATTTGGTTGTCAAACATGTCCATCATTGAGAGGATGCGAGCTAACACCTCATCGATCTCGGCCTATGCCGCTGAATGTGAAGGACTTGCACTAGAAAAAGTAGGAGGTAAACCTCCTGTGTTAGCTTCCTCACCCCCTTCTTTAGCTCCAATATCTGCCTCCTCAATCACATCATGTCCTACTTTAGGTTGTTCATCAACCCCAGCCAACCGGAATGTATCTCCATGTCTTACCACCATTCTCATCCTTAACATTACTTTAATATCCAAACAGGTGACAGAGATCTGTCTAGGTTAAACACCCTAAGGTATTGCCCAATCCTAGTAACAAAACTCTCCATCACCATACTACCTGTGTTTCCCCTTGCCACCTTCTTCCATCTCACACCCAACCAATAATCTACATTGAGCCCAATCCCATTCTCAATAGCCCATAAGAAATGCAGTTCAGTCACTCCTACCACACCATCATTTTCTTTCCCACCAAAAATTGTGTGGGAAAAAAATTTATGGATATAGCAATAAGTAGGTTTTCTCATATTAGAGGACCTTAGAACCCTTAGAGTTGTAACCACGTGAACTCGTAAGTCTTTCCCATGCATCATTTTTGCTAAAACTAGAGGGCACACATAGACTAGCATCTTTAGTTGGAAAATAAATCATTAACTCATGCCTCCTCTCACTTAGTTGAAAAGATATTTTTTATTCAGCGATATTCACAATGGGATAAATAGATATAGCATACGTACTTAAAAATTCAAGAGTTAAGGGTGCAAACACGTAATCCTTCATAATAATAAAATTACCCCACCCAATCCATGTAATGGTTCAATCACAGCATCTCTCAAACCCACCAAACTCAAAGCATGCTTATCGATGAATTTATTTAGCACCATAGATTTTAAAGCAAGAGCATTGTATCTTTCTAGTTGTTCCGGTGTAGAGAGTGTGAATGGTGGTGGTGGAATTTCTAGTGGAGGTGTGCTAGTTGCCCTTCTTCCTCGTTGTGGATTTTGCATAGGAACTAAAGCATTTGAACGTGCTCTAGATGAGGATGAAGTTCTTTGTCCTTTTGGTGCTATGGGTAAGAGAAAGGTTGGTTGTAGAGAGAGAAGAAAAGGGAAGAAGGAGAAGAAGGTGTGGTGGTTATGGAGGTTTTTAGAGAGAGAGATATGGTTATGGTGGTTTTTAGAGAGAGAGTGATTTGACAGAGAAGTAAAATAGAAAAGTTAGGGTTTGAGAGAGAAAATTTACCTTAAAAAGAAGTGCTCCACGTTTGGGAGCCACGGGCATGGATTGTGCCATGGCCTGCCCGTGGACTGCTTTGTCCTTAGTACGGCTCTGTGGGCCACGGCTGTGGCATGTGCCATGCCTTGCCCGTGGACTGCACTGGCTCTTAATGTGGTGTTATTTGGCATGCCACAGCCAAGCCGTGGCTCCTCTTTTATGTTGCTTTTATGCCATGAGCATGGCCTGTGCCACACCCTGGTTGTGGAGTGCTTTGCGAGTCTCCTTTTTAGCACCTGGATGTTATGACCATGGCACTTTACACAGCCAGGCCGCGAAGTCCCCTAGCTCTTGATTTTGTGTCACTTTTTTTAATGCTTTTAGGCCACAGTCGTGGCGTTTTACACGGCCAAGCCGTGGAACTCCCCGAGTTTAGTTTTTTAAGTACCTATAAAACATAGAAAATAATACTTTAAGTTTGATGAATAAAAATAGACCTTAATAATAAAACTTAGACAAAATTAAATGTAATTAAACATATTAAAAAGAAAAACTAAATTAAAGCGAAAATAAAATATAGGTTGTCTCCCATAAGCACTTTTGTTTAACATTGTTAAGTTCGACTCACTGGTCCTTTTCTTTTAGGTGAGACTTGTTGCATTCTTGACTCGATCAAAAGCTTCATTTTGATAAACCTTAAGTCTTTGAGCATTAACTTTGAAGCTTGGATTTCCATCAATAATCTGAATCGCTCCATATGGAAAAATTTCTTTGATGGTGAATGGTCCGGACCACCGAGAATGCAATTTACCTAGAAAGAGACGAAGTCTAGAGTTATAGAGCAACACATGTTGTCCCACTCTTAGATTCCACAAAATAATATGCTTATCATGCCAGTTTTTAGTTCGATCCTCGTAAATTTTGGTATTTTCATAAGCATTCAACCTCATTTCATCTACATATTCAGTTGAAGCAGCCCCTTTTCTTGCACCTCCTTGGCATTAAAATTAAGAAACTGTATCGCCCAATATGCCTTGTGTTCCAACTCTACAGGTAGATGACATGCCTTACCATAGACCATTCAATATGGAGACATACCAATTGGTATTTTGAATGTAGTTCTATAGGCCCAAAGTGCATCATCAAGCTTCTTGGACCAATATTTTCTTGATTAATTAACCATAGTCTCTAAAATCATTTAGATCTCTCTATTAGTTACCTCTACTTATCCACTTGTTTGTGGATGGTACGGAGTACCTACACGATGAGTAATACCATATTTTGCAAGAAGAGAATCTAGGTACTTATTACAAAAAAGCTTACCTCCATCCGTGATAATTACCCTAGGAGTACAATGATGTGTAAAGATGTATTTCTTGATGAAACTCATCACGCTCTTGGCATCATTATCGGGAAGAGCAATGGCTTCCGCCCACTTAGAGACGTAATCCACCGTCACTAAGATGTATTGGTTGGAATAAGAAGATGGGAATGGTCCCATGAAATCCAGGCCCTAAACATCAAAGATCTCCACTTTAAGAATGTTATTCAATGGCATCTCATGTCTCTTGGAGATATTCCCTAACCTTTGGCCATGATCACAAAGACGAACAAAGTTAAAAGCATCTTTAAATAAGTTAGGTCAATACAAACTGCTTTCTAATGCGCGTGTCGTCGTCTTTGCAAGAAGAGAATCTAGATACTTTTTACAAAAAAGCTTACCTCTATCCGTGATAATTGCCCTAGGAGTACCATGACATGTAAAGATGTATTTCTTGATGAAACTCATCACGCTCTTGGCATCATTATCGGGAAGATCAATGGCTTCCACCCACTTAGAGACATAATCCACCATCACTAAGATGTATTGGTTGGAATAAGAAGATGAGAATTGTCCCATGAAATCCAGACCCCAAACATCAAAGATCTCCACTTCAAGAATGTTATTTAATGGCATCTCATGTCTCTTAGAGATATTCCCTAACCTTTGGCCACGATCACAAAGACAAATAAAGCTAAAATCATCTTTAAATAAGTTACGCCAATACAAACCGCTTTCTAATCCGCTTGCTATCGTCGTGTTTCCTCCAAAGTGTCCTCCACATTCTAAAGAATGACAAAATCGAAGAACACTCTCCATCTCTTTCTCCCACACACATCTTCTAAAGAGTTGGTCATTACAATACTTAAATAAGAAAGACTCCTCTCAATAATAAAATTTAACATCATGAAAAAAATTTTCTTTTGTTGATAAGAAAGATTAGGAGAAGACCATGGAACCTGCATATTTGCTAGGAGAAGAAGATGCTTATGGGGGAAGTCTTCATTAATTTAGACTTCTTCTTGTTCTTCTTCCCCCAACTCAAGCCTCGACAAGTGATCAGACATAAGATTTTTTATTCCTTTCTTGTCATGAATCTCTAAATCAAATTCTTGCAAAAGAAGAACCTAACGAATTAGTCTAGGCTTTGCATTTTTCTTTTCTAGCAAATATTTAATTATTGAATGATTAGTATAAACTATTGTTTTAGCTCAAATCAAGTATGCAATAAATTTATCAAATGCAAAAATAATAGCTAGGAGCTCCTTTTCAGTGGTGACATAATTGAGTTGTGCATCATTTAATATACGACTAGCATAATAAATGACATGCAACTCCTTTTCCTTTTTTTGCCTAAGAATAACTCCTATAGCATGATCACTAGCATCATACATAAGCTCAAAAGGTAGGCTCCAATCTGCTGTAGCAATTATAGGAGTTAAAATCAATTCCTTCTTTAACCTGTTAAAAGCATTCAAACATTCTTCATTAAAATCAAAAGGAACATCTTTAACTAACAAATTACAAAGAGGTTTAGTGATTTTTGAGAAGTCCTTGATAAATCTCCTATAGGATTCTGCATGACAAAGAAAGCTTCTAACTCCTTTTACTGAATACGGAGATGGTAGCTTCTCAATCTTGGCTTTGTCCACCTCAATCCCTCTTTTTGAAATTCTATGCCCTAAAATAATGCCTTCAGTAACCATAAAGTGACATTTTTCCCAATTAAAGACAAGGTTAGTGTCCTCACATCACTGCATTATCAAAGAAAGGTTATGAAGACAAACATCAAAGAAGAACCAAAAATAGAAAAATCATCCATAAAAACGTCAATAAATTTTTCAACCATGTCAAAAAATATGGACATCATACACCTCTAAAAAGTCATAGGTGCATTACACAACCCAAAAGGCATTCTCCTATAAGCAAAAGTACCATAAAGGCAAGTGAAAGTGGTCTTTTCTTTATCCTCGCGAGCTATGGGTATTTGAAAATACCCTTAATAACCATCTAGAAAGCAATAATAAGGATTACTTATAAGTCTTTCAAGCATTTTATCAATAAAAGGTTAAGGAAAGTGATCTTCGCGTTGCTTTGTTTAGCTTTCAATAATCAATGCACACATGCCAACCTATTATAGTTCTAGTAGGAATTGACTCATTATTATTGTTAGAAATAACTGTCATACCTTCTTTCTTGGGAACAACTTGCACACGGCTTACCAGACTACTATCCGAGATTGTATAGATAATTCCCACATCTAAGAGCTTAATGATTTCTTCTTTGTACTTTCTTCATGTTTGGATTTAATCTCCTTTGATGCTCAATTGTAGGCTTGTAGTCTTCTTCCATCAAGATCTTGTGCATGCACACACATGGATTGATCCCTTTCAAAACTGAAATTAACCATCCCAAAGCCTTTTTACGCTTACTTAAAACCTGCAACAACCTCTTCTCTTGATCAAGTGATAAGTGAGAGGAACTAATAATAGGAAAAGAATTGTTATCACCTAAGAAAGCATATTTAAGATGAGAAGGAAGCCTTTTCAGTTCTTGCTTTGGTGGTTTGCTCTCTTCCTTACTTTTGAAGCTTTGAACATTAGTGCTAATGTCACATTTATCAATGATCAATTTATCTTTAGCATGCAAGGTGTCTTCCACATAATCATCAACAACATTAATTCTAAAACAATCACTAGATTCCATGGGAAGTTTACAAGATTTAAGAACATAAAAAACAACTTTCTCTTGACTTACCCTCAAAGTAAGCTTACCTTTATGAACGTCAATTAGGACTCTCACAATTGCAAGGAAAGGTCTTCCAAGGATGAGGGATCCTTCTCTATCTTCATCAATGTCAAGGATAACTAAATCAACAGGAAAAATAAGCTTACTTACTTTGACGAGCATATCTTTCATAATTCTCCTCAAGTATTTGATTGATTGATCCGCCAATTGTAGACACATCTGTGTTGGCTTTAGTTCTCTCATCCCTAACATCTTAAAAACCTCATAAGACATAAGATCAATACTTGCACCTAAATCAGCTAAAGCTTTATCAAAATCAAGATTTCCAATATTACAAGGGATAAAAAAACTTCTTCGATCTTTTAACTTAGGAGGCAGTTTATTTTGAATGATTGCACTACACTCCTTCATTAACATTACCCTTTCTTGATCATCAATCTTCCTTTTCTTGCTCAAGATCTTCTTCAAGAATTTTGCATAACTGGGCATTTGAGCAAGAGCTTCGACAAAAAAAATATTTATTTGAAGCTTTTTAAACACATGAAGAAACCTGAGGAAACTTTTATTATCCTTTGATTGTTTGAACCTTTGAGGAAAAGGAACATGTGGAACATAGAGCTTTACCTCTCCTTTTGTTCTTTAAGATCAATTGATCAAGATTTCCTTCTTTTCTTTCTTTCCTTCCTTCCTCCTTCTTGGATGGATCCTCCAATTCTTTGTCACTCCTTAAAGAAATAGCCTATACCTATTCTTTGGGATTTTTCTCAGTATTTCTATATAACGTACCTTGAGGTCTTGAGGCCATCATAATTGCAAACTGCCCAAATTGGAACTCCAAGTTCCTTATTGCAGTTTGTTGGATTTTAAGATTCTCCCAAGTTTCATTTATGAATTCCATGTAGGATTTAGAGTCAGTAGTAAGGAGATCATCATGAACCTTCTTTTCTTAATGAGGAAAACCTAGTGGTGCAATCAAGGTGTTTTTTAGATTCCTATAAGAAAGATTAGGGTGATTTCTCAACTTGTTATCATAAGAGTTAGAATATAGGTAATTCTTCCTTGATTAATCATATAGTTCACTTGCTCTAGAGTTTGAGGATTTAGAGTATCTAATATGCACTCCCTAATTCAGTGTTGACCATCACACTTGTCATATGCTTACACAACAGAATTAATAGAGTTAGTGGTTAACAAATCTAATTTCCTTACCATATTGTCCACCTTGGCATTAAACGCATAGACTCCTACAGTTCTCTTCCTTTCAGAGGTGTTTTGATAATGACTATTGCTCACCATCTCTTCTATCAAGTCATAAGCCTCATTAATCCCCTTTCTTTCAAAAGATCCTCCAGTAGCTGCATCTAAAGTAATCTTTATGTTAGTAGATAATGCATTATAGAAAGTTTGTACTTGTAACCACATGGGTATAACATGATGTGGGCACTTCCTTAATAGGTCCTAAATCTCTTCCAAGCTTCATCCAAACTCTCTTAATCATGGTGGGGAAAAGTCATTATCTCATTGCGAAGCTTGGTGATCTTTGAAGATGGAAAGAATTTTACCAAAAATTTTCGGGCTAATTCCTCCTATGTAGTGAAACTTTCTACAGGGTATGATTGTAACTAGGCATGTGCTTTATCTCTCAGAGTGAAAGGAAACAATCTTAACTTAATGGCATCCTTAAAAACTCTGTTTTGCTTAAAGGTATCGCAAATCTTTAGAAAATTTGTGATATGGGCATTAGGGTCCTCACTAAGTAAACCTCCATATTGGATTGAGGTAGAAAGCATATGGATCATTGCAGGTTTGATCTCAAAGTTGTTAGCTTCTACCCTAGGCCTAGTGATACTTGAGGTGGTTCCATTAAGAGAAGGAGTTGTATAATCACGCCAAGTGTGAACATGAGGTTGAGGCCTTTGATTTTGCTCAAGTTGATGCTGCATTATCTCATGTTCCTCTTGCTCCGCTAAATTGTGCAACTCATCCTCTAATCCATCCATGATTGATTACCTTCTCTATTCATGCTCTCGATTCCTTCTAGCAGCGTTATTCCTTTGGCAAGTCTTTTCAATTTCGGGATTAAAAATTAAAGGTTCAAAGCTACGAGATTGCCTTTGCTTAGACACTTGAAAATTCCATAGAAAAGAGATTAAAATAATAGGAAAATAACTGTCTAAATTAATAGTAGGTAATTAGTATTGATATTAATAACGCCAATTCCCGGTAACATCGCTAAAAACTTGACAAAGCTTTTTCGCAAGTGGACGAAATCGCAACAAGTAATAAAGAGTGAGTAGAATATCGTCCCACAAAGATTGTTGTATACTAAGTACCAAAATTATGTTATCTATTATTTAAACAATAATAAAAAGAATAATTGCAAAAATAAAAGAAATAAAATAATAGAAAAGAACTCAAGCAAGAATATTTAATGAAAAGAAATCAAGATTTAAATGCTACTAAAAATTTTGACTTCACTTAATTCTATCCAATTTATTTTATTAGTTTGTTAATCAATTTTAATTATTCAAATAGGGCAAACAACCCAAAAATCATTAACAAGCTCTCCCGATGTATTGTTAGCTATTTTAACATTGTCTAATTACTTATCTTCCAATAGTGCAATCAAATATGAATTAAACCATTAAGATTTATGGTTTGTTTAAGAATTCATAACCTAAGGTTGTTAACATATGAAAACCCTCCATGAGTCAAACCATATAGCTTCCACATCAAGTTATTATTTCCATGTAATTTATTATATTTTTTTATAAAAAAAAACCCTTCTTCCGATAGTGATTAATGAAATAAATCAATTCAGGAGAAAAAATCTGCCTGGAAGCATTAAGTTCAATAATAAATTATATGTTGAATAGGGAAAAACAAATCTAATGTCATAAATTGGAATAGAAATTAAGCTAAATCAAATTTCTAGCATGGGAATTTAGTTAGACATATTAATTAAATGAAACTCAATTAAACTTGAAAATAATTCCATAATCAATAAAAACAGGATTAAGAGTTTAGAGATAAAAACTAGTCAATAAATAGCGTGGACGACTTTCTTAATTCTTTACACAACTTGAATGCTCAAAGACTTAAAAGAAAGAAAAACTAAGAAAATAGTAGAACAACGATCTAAGATCTAAGATTCGATGATAAGATCATAAGATCCCCTCAATTGTTGTGGTAATCTCTTTTTATATGGACTTTGTAGGGTTTCTTTGAATTCAAGTAGGAAACTGTAACAGCCGCCACCCAATCCCGGAGGACCAAATAACGGATGCCACATTCGGTGCCGGAGCACTGTCTTATCTCACTTATTACTCTAGATCATATATTGGAAGTGACTAAGTTTCCATAAGGAGGCAAGAAATTAAAATTTAAAAATAATATTTAAGGAAATTCCTATGAAAAATTCGCAAGAGTTTCCCCTAAAAATTTACTTGCCACACAAAGAAAACATAAACACTTTCAATATTAATTCCTCCAAACCCCAAACCTCCAATTCAATATAACAAATCCCAAACACTTCTAAATACCCATCAATTATTTTAGGTTCTATCATGATATTATAACATTCATTCAGCAGATTAAATTATTAACAATTGTACATCATAAATATAATAAAATGTTATTACTTATTTAATTACAACTCTTAATGAATTTACAAACTTAATATATACAACCTCAATCATTTACAATTTTTATATACATGCCAAAAAACACAATTCACTATATATCCTATCCAAAATGATATTCCTACTCTGATGCTTCTCCTCCGGTCTTCAGGTGGCATCCAGTGCTCTTAACCTGCGCGTGATAAAAATCAACACGCTGAGTGGAAGACTCAATGGTGTTAAAATAATTATCAATTAAAATAACAAGTCTCAAATACGCTTTAAAATACTCAAGTCAATATATATAAATTAAATACCGAAATCGTACTAATTAAATTTAAACATTTCAAAAATCATATAGAAGTTTGTAAATACAAATGTATCTTCTTTTTCTTATAGCAAATTAAAATTTCGTTCTTAGTTAACGCTCATACTAATACAGAATAAACGTAAGCAGATTCAATCGTGGCCTATGAAAGCGCCACCCCCATCACACAATCGTGGCCTGTGAAAGCGTCACCCCCATCACACAATCATGGCCTGTGGAAGTGCCACCCCCATCACATAATAAGCGCGTCCACCTATTCATAAGGGCTGATAACCCTAGCAAATGATCATAGCTCCACATAACAGAATGGGTTGATAACCCGAGCATGCTTACATATCAAAATAAATCTCATCATACTACACTTCAATCATGCATAGTAGAGCCCAAAATAAATCCATTCTTCCAATAATGATCTTATTTCTTACAAATAGTTTCTTAGCAAAATACCTCTTAACTTAGTTCTTATTATTTCAAAATTCTTTAACTTACAACTTGTAAAATTCAACAAAATCACTTCATATTTCAAACAAAAACCTTACTTACATAATACCTCCATATACATAGCTTGAAATATCTTAAAATCAACATTTAAAGAAAACAAAACATGTCTTACCACCCTAGGGTGGTTCGGCCTCTTTGTGTCAAGAAAAGGGGAAAGTGTTCCCCTTCCACCAAGTACCACATTTCAAGCTTAAAAGGCTTAATTAAAACATTAAATCATTTACTTAAATACATTTAATCCTAAAACTCATCTTTTGCACATTTTAAGCTTTCTTTAAGTCTTATAAATTTCTTAAACATTGAAATTCAAGGAAGAGCTTTTAACCATCATCAAATTACTTATTAATAAACTCATTAAAGTTCAATTCAAGCATGAAAACCCAAGAAAACCAAAGGCCCTTCACCTTGAGTGATTTGGCCACTCTTAGTGTGGTGGGAAAGGGGTTGTTTCCCTTTCAATTAAACACTCCACCACAATTGAAAATCATTCAAAAACACATTAAAACTAAAAGAAAACCAAAGCTTGAAGTAAAACCCAAGGCCCTTCCTCCTAAGGAGGTTCGGCCATCCATGGGAAAAGAAGAGGAAATAGTTCTTCTCCCCACTCAAGCATTTCATCAAGCTTAGAATACATGGAAAAGCATGTATAAACAATCAATTAAGCAATTCCCCAACAAAATCAACAAAAACTCAAAAATCATTGAAAAACCTAAAGATTGAAACTTAAAGAAAATGAAAAGGGAATTGAAATAATAGTGCACTAACCTCTTAAAGAAGCTTTAAAAAGCTTGGAGAGCCTTACTCTTTAGCTTTCCCCTTCCCTTTGGTGGAGGGTTCTCCCACTTCTTCAAAGTAGGAAAAATGCACATTAAAATCAAAATTAACCAAAGAAATGAATGGAGCACGACTTAATGCATCAATTACATGCTTAATCCTTGAATTCTACACATTAAATCACAAAAATTAAAAACCACAACTTACTTGTTTTTGGTAGAAACTCCAATTCTTAAGCTTAGAACTCCAAATTCTTACTTCCCTTACTTAATTCTTAATGTTTAATTACTAATCTTTGGTTTAATTCATGAAATTTGAGGTGGTTAGTGGTAAGTAATTGAAAGAAATGGAGAAGAAAAAGAAGATGAAAATGGCATGGAAGAGAGGGGATGCAGATGAGTGAATAGTGTTGCTTAGGTGGTAACTTTTAAGTAGAAAAGTCAAACTTGACTACTTAGATTTATGCCAAATGAAGGGCTATGATCAAGTCAAGGTATTCTCATCCAATGGCTTTAAATATTCCTCAAATAAATCTCTTCTAATTATTATTTAACTCCACCAATAAATTAAATTAATTCCACAAAAATAATTCCTCAATTATTCCTTAACATACTACACTAAAAATCACCATTCAT
>CANUEX010088735.1:0-15036 GCA_948099535.1 Jatropha multifida | reverse complement strand
ATCCTGTGTACCTTTGTCCCCACAATGTATTTAATGTAATCTATAACGATTATATGGATTATCCTTATCCACTTACTAATTTGACATCATACATAAGTGCCATATGTCATTTATCATATATGGTATGTCACTCTTGTTCTATGGATTATCCTACATCATACATAAGTGACATATGTCATTTATCATACTAATAGCCAATTAGTATACCTTGCTGTATACTACGTACCACATTGCCATGACAGCAAGGTATCTAATGTATATAATGCCCCAAGTCATGCCCATGTATATCATACCCCCAACACTAACCATATCCTTATCATGGGGCATGATTAATACCATGCTGATTATAATACATTGGCTCTACCCCACTCATGTCTGATATTATATGGTATTAATCATACTCAATTACCATAGAAGTCTATAAACATAGGATATGATTGGTATATAGTAGATTACCTATCCATAATAGTCTAATTGGCTATTAGTATGATAAATGACATATGTCACTTATGTATGATGTGAAATTAGTGAGTGGATAAAGATAATCCATATAGCATTAATAATACATTGTGGGGTTATCAAACCTACCACGTGGATATGAATCGATTACCTATATATACCATTGAGCATATATCAGCAGTACCCAACCTATATATACCATTGGGCATATATCAGTAGTACCCAACCTATATATACCATACTTATATGCCATATATGGTATAACCCCCCACTATGCACCCTTTGTCCCCACAATGTCCATAATGTATTTAATGTAATCTATAACATATATTATGCCACTTATGACTAAGTCATGCCACAGGATATGGGGCACACAAGGATATGATGTAGCATGATAATATGTCATTTGTAGATGTCATGATATTGTATGGTATTAATCATACTCAATCACCATATATATTACTAGTTTAGTTGGGTATTAGTGATATATTTTGTCCCCAATCAAACTCCCATAATGTATATACCCCAAGTCCCTATGTCTATAAACACTCTAGTTAACAACTTGCCATACCATTCTATGGCCAAGGCTATCACAATGACATCTAATATAGGATCACTGATCCCATCTTAACTTTACCCCACTCTTGTCTGATATTATATGGTATTAATCATACTCAATTACCATAGAAGTGGGATAGTGATATGATACTAGTTTCCCACCATACTATTAGCCATTTATCCTATCCATAATAGTCTAATTGGCTATTAGTATGATAAATGACATATGCCATTTATATATGATGTCAACTTAGTGAGTGGATATAATGAATAGGTAACGTACAGTAGTGACAGGGTGACAGAATCAACAAGGTATATATAGTGTAGCCATGATACATTATATCCACGTGGGGGGTTATATGGACTTGAGGTGAATAAATACATATATGGTGGGAAACTAGTAATATAATGTCCATGAGCAACATACTAATTTTGATTTGGATAAGAAATATACTATATATACCTTACTGATTCTATCACCCTGTGTCATACCAATGAGCATATATATGGTTGGAATGAATTTGATATCACCATATATATCTCACTCTTGTACTAACATACCATATATATAGGATAATCCATAATATTAGATGGATTATCCTATATACATGTAGTATATGGACATTATATTACTAGGTTAGTGCTGGGATATACATATACCTTGCTGATTCTGTCTACATATCATATCCATAGTGGGCATTCACTTCTATAATGAATTTGATATCACCATATATGTCTCCTGCACTAATGTCCCATAGTAATGACATATAATACATATATGGTGAACTAACTCCATATCGTGATTCTGTACACGGCATATGACTAATATCCACGTGGCATATAGCATAGTTCTTACCCTAATCAAAATTACTATGTTGCTCATGGACATTATATTACCAGTTTCCCACCATATATGTATTTATTCAGTCCAAGTCCATATAACCCCCCACATGGATATAATCTACCATATACTACACTGCAGGGGGCATATTATGATAAGCTAATATAGACGATTATATGGATTATCCTTATCCAATCATGGGGGTACATCATACATAAGTGGTATATGTCATTTATTATACTAATAGTCAATTAGACTATTATGGATAGGTAATCTACCATATACTACATCGTATTCTATGGTATGGCAAGTTGTTAACTACAGTGTAAGTCATGATACACTATATCCACGTGGAGGGTTATATGGACTTGGGATGAATAAATACATATATGGTGGAAAACTAGTAATATAATGTCCATGAGCAACATACTAATTAATATACATATAACCCCAATAATTTATCCCTATCCCCATATCCATATCATACTACCCACAGGGTGACAATTGTCATATCAATGGGCATATATATGGTTCGAATTAATTTGATATCACCATATATGGGGGTATCATACTAATTTTGATTAGGATAAGAACTATGCTATATATACCTTGCTGATTCTGTCACCCAGTGTCATACCAATAGGCATATATATGGTTGGAATGAATTTGATATCAAAATTAGAAATCCATCTATATTAGTATCACCATATATGGGACAGTATGTTAACAACTGTCATGGATTATCCTATGATATATATGGTATCATGGCATAGATATGGTGATATCAAAATATCAACCACACGTATATCATACCCCCATGTATAGCATAATATATCACTCCTGTCCGATATTAATCTACTACAACGATTAGTATAATAATGTATCACCATATACATCCACTAATTTTCCCCAGGGAAGGTAGATAAGGCATATACTAGTATGATCCTATTAGTATGATGTCATTGCTAACCCCAATAATGTTAACAACGTGAGTGGATGTATCACGTGGTACGTTTGATACATTATATCCACGAGCATATATGAATTTGGGTATTACTAATTTGACATGGGGATTAGTATGATATACGTGGGGGACAAACGTACATTATTGGATCATACTAGCAAGGTATATATAGCATAGTTGGGTATATATAGTTCATATACCAGGATAATCCACGTGTGGTAAGTCATTAACTGCAGTGTAACCACACGTATATCATACTCAATCGCCATAGAAGTCTATAAACA
Source organism: Jatropha multifida (assembly GCA_948099535.1). NCBI lineage: Eukaryota > Viridiplantae > Streptophyta > Magnoliopsida > Malpighiales > Euphorbiaceae > Jatropha > Jatropha multifida. Next base: position 11,930 of record CANUEX010088735.1, on the reverse strand, counting down.
TAGGATATGATGTAGTATATGGTAGATTACCTATCCATAATAGTCTAATTGGTCATTAGTATGACAAATGACATATGCCACTTATGTATGATGTCAAATTAGAACTATATGTCATTTATCAAAATAGGTTAAATGACACGACATCATGCCATATGTTTATGTATATCATACCCCCATGTATAGCATAATATATCACTATCCCATGGGGACAAAGGTACACGTGTAATGATTATACCTATAGTGATAATCACCATAGGTCTAGTGCCCCACATGATTATATGGGCATACCAATACGTGTGGTTGGTGTTTTCCTCAATCATGTACCAATGGGGGTAATAATAGATTATCATATGATTATACACCATAAGTTGAGATGGGGGTATGAATTTATTAGATGTCATTTGTTACTAACATATCATACCCATATGCCCCACACATAAGGTAATCTACCATAGTTCATATGATTAGAATGGTATGGACAATCATTACCACTGCTATCATGTAGACTATACCAAGGTATAACCCATGTATAGCATAATATATCACTATCCCGTGTACCTTTGTCCCCATAATGTATTTAATGTAATCTATAATGATTATATGGATTATCCTTATATTAGATGTCATTGTAATATGGCAAGTTATCATATATGTATAGTATGATACATGACATATGCCACTTATGCATGATGTCTAATTAAGACATATATTACTAATATATTAGTGATGCTACATATATATATGGTTAGTGTTTATCATACTACCATGTTGGGGGTATATGTCATACTACCACTATTATATTACTGGTTGGTGTTTTCCTCAATCATATGTCACTTAGACTATTATGGATAGGTAATCTACCATATACTACATCATATCCTATGTTTATAGACTTCTATGGTGGTTGAGTATGATTAATACCATATAAGTCTATAAACATAGGATATAATGTAGTATATGGTAAATTATCTATCCATAGATTATCACTATCCATAATATGATTAAGTATGTTGGGATCAGTGAATAATCCATAATAGTCAATCAAAATTAGTTCATTGTGACATAATAAATACATTATGTCCATATTAGCAAGGTATATATGTCCTATATGTCCCCACATATATTGTATGACATCACTGATCCATGGGCAACTAGAGTATATGGATATAATGGTATGACACATGAGTTCATTATAAACATAGGATAATCCATTAGTGAGTGGATAAGGATAACATACTAACATATAATGTACCACATACTATATAGAAGGAATATGATATATGGTGATATACCTATATATACCTTACTGATTCTATCACCCTATGTCATGATGGATTACATTATGGGGTAGAGTCACTAATGGGAATTATGTATAGCATATATATGATAAATATGGCATATGATAAATACAATCATACTCCCATATGAATGGTATACATTGGGGACTATGGAACAAAATTAGTATGTTGCTCGTGGATATTATATTACTAGTTTCACACCATATATGTATTTATCTACCCTAAGTCCATATAGCCCCCCATGTGGATATAATGTATCAAATGTACCACGTGATTGAGAAAAACACTAACAGCACGTATGCGACTTATCCATATATGGTGATATCAAATTCATTCCAACCATATATACGCCCATTGGTATGACACAGGGTGACAAAATCAGCCAGGTATATATAGACTTGGGGTGAATAAATACATATATGATGAAAAACTAATAATATAATATTCATGATATCACCATATATTTCTCACTTATACATAAGCGGCGTATAAACCATGGGGGCATTATATTCATATGCCATATAATGTACCGCCCATGTATAACAATGACATATATGGCAATGAGCATAGGTAACAGGGTAACCAATCATACTATATGTATTTATAATATGGATACCTATAGGACATATATCATACCCCCATTTTGATCCATATAATCACCATATATATTTTGTCCAAGGACATATATGGACATTATATTACTAGTAATATTAGACTATTATAGATTACACCATATCATTGTCCCAACTCACGTGGGAAACTAGTGGATAATGGTTGGAATGAATTTATGGTATGATATCACCCTGATACATTATATACATGTTCATCCTATGGGGCTATCAAATCACCATTCTATATGGCATATTATAGTGGGACAAAAATACACGAGATAGTGATATAATATACTATACATGGGGGTATGATATATGCCATTTACTATTATGATAGTAATCCCACCGTAGAAGTCTACAAACATAGGATCACTCCTGTACTAATGTACCACGTGATTGAGGAAAATACTAACCACACTAATATAGTATAAAAGGTATATATAGCAACATACCATTATACTTTAAAAAGATATAATGTAATATATGATAGATTACCCTATATAATACATACTAATTCCTCATGGATAAGAACTTGCCATGACTATGGTGGGATTACCTATCCATAATGTCATCATAGGACAATCCATATTCTATTGCTCCAGGATATATTATTCTATAATGGTATGAATTTGATATCACCATATATAGTGATTATATAAATTATCCCACGTAGACATTAAATACATTCATCAATCACTGTGTCATTCATGGATATTATCCTAAATGACATATACCACTTATGTATGATATCAAATTAGTAAGTGGATAAGGATAATTCATATAACTATTATAAATTATATTAAATACATATGGATCACTGACATTATATAATAATATGGTGATAATTAATTTGATATATGATTGCCCCCATACTAATCTATAATAGTGATTGAGTATGATTACAATTGTCCCCACTAGTTTCCCAAAGTATACATAACACATCACACTGATAAATAACATATGCCACTTATGTATGATATCAAATTAATGAGTAGATAAGGTTAATTCATATAACCATTATAGATTACATTAAATACATATGAATCACTAACATTATATAATGATATTGTGATGATTAATTTGATATACGGTTGCTCCCATACTAATCTATAATGTTGATTGAGTATGATTAAGATTATCGCCACTAGTTTCCCAAGGTATACATATATGCCACTTATGTATGATGTCAAATTAACAAGTGAATAAAAATAATTCATATAACTATTATAGATTACATTAAATACATATATATCATTGACATTATATAATGATATGGTGATGATTAACTTGATATATGGTTGTTCCCATACTAATCTACAGTAAATTATAAAAATTTCAATGTGAACCAAAAAAATATGGAAAAGGTGAAATAACCACCTTAAAATTATATGCAATTGACCAAATATCATATGTATGGTAGTGAAAATATCCTACGATCTATGATGAAAAACAAATATATGATGTGATTCATTATATTTCCATTTTTCTTTTACGAAGTAAATGAAAATCTCTAAGGATTTAAAATATCTAAAGCATAGAAATCATCCAAATTTAATGAAGAATCATAAAAATCATCGCAAGAAAAATAATCGCATATCTAAATGTAAAAACCTTGAACACATTTCTTGACATCCAAAAATAAAATAACAAGCAAAAAAGAGAATAATTAATTTAGTATATGGAATGTAGCACCAATGCGTACAACATCACCAAACCTACTTGTACATTACTTGAAAAATAATAAAAATAATAAAACTTGCATCATAATAAGTCATAAAAAAAAATAAACACACAATATCAGGAAATTGAAGATACTTCCCAATGGTTAGACCTCTCTAAAAACAAAAAAATTAAATGTTTTCAGTTAAATTCAAAATTTCAGCAAGTCAAAGAAGAAACATTTGAATCCGAAAGAATTCCAAATTCAGACTTTCAAAATGATTTAGAGCTATAAGAGAACAATTCTATTCCAGAATTCTAGACTTTCTTGAAACTTATAATTGATATATGCTCTTATTTGTTAGTTATTTTGCTCTTGTAACTGCCACTAGGAAAGGAAGGAAAGAAAAGAAATCACTATTTTGAACATGTTCATTAAAAACAATGACAATGAAAGATGATTTATTATAAACCTAAGTTACAGTCAAAACAGCTAAAATCAAATAGAATTAAGAACCCCCGGTCCTCATTGGGTGCACTCTCCAAAATAAAATTAAAAGAAAAAATCAATGTAGTCAGAACATCTTATGCATAATTAAACACGACAAAAATGAAATGAGTTTCTTGCATGAACTGGTTATAAGGAACAACAACGACAAAAATGATAAAGCTTATAAATTTCCCAACTGCCAAAGAGAATCACGCACACTTCATGTCATCACCCATTGATATTATATAATGTCCAAATATCATTTCGACATTATGTATCAATATTCCAAAAAAATATAATTGCCTAAATTTCCAAAATGCAACAAACCGGCGATGAAAGGCATACACTAATGCAACCCTTCCTTCTGCAGGTGAAAAACTTTTCTATACAAAAGCTGAGGCATTGTCAATAATTGTCAGTTTACTGAAATTTTCTCAATCACCTTCCAACACCCATAACTTATTTATTAGAAAAGGAAAACTAGGATAGCAGTTTTCACAAGATGTGAGAATGAGAACAAAAGGTATACACTCAAAACAAACAAATTTTCTTAAAATGACAACACATTGAAATAACAAAACTGGACATCAGAACTCCAAAGAACACGTAGACAACACCGACCATTAGAGAATCATCATGCAATCAATACTTTCCCAAAATTCTTTTGCTTAGTCCAATGCACAAAATGATAATTCAAAATGCATTTTGCATCTTATCATTCAAAAGTGCCAATCAGAAAGCACAGAATTAGCAACAAAAAGCAAACAGTAGAAACAAGTTTATGCTGAAGGAAATCAAAGGTAGGTGAGGCACAAATGTTTCATCAAGACATGATAAAGAACTTGTTAGGCAAAATCTTAAGGACAACATAAGCAGCAAAACTGAAACTGTCTTAACCGCACATGGCAAGAGGCAATCTTACAAGTCAAAGCATCTTTGGAATTGACCCAAAGCCAGCAACACAGCTAGGCAGCCATCGTCAATATCAAAATGGACAGTATCAATAACGACCCGGTCCCATCAAGAAGGGCAGCAACAGCCCGCTACAGGTGGTTATTCACTAGTACTTGCACAAGTTACTCACGAACCCATGAATATCACACAACAGAACAGGTATCAGCTACCACTTCACAGCTACAATCACGGACTCGTATGCTACTCACTACATTAAGCAACATTAGTCAAACTTCACAAGTTGGGGTTAAAAATGGTATATTCTAATGAATTCCCCAAACAAATAATCAAACAGAAACATGTTACCATGACCAGTTACTGCAGCTGTGAAATTCAGAGCAGCATATTATGTTCGATATTTAGTATCAGCAAGAGAACTACTGAGTAACAGGTCCACTTCATGTGCTGCATCAGCTATAGGTAAAACACGTTCATCTTGTGTGCAACTTTTAAACCATCACAGCAACTACAACCCCAATTCAAGACCATATTTCCAAAGTAAAACAAATACCAGAAAAAAATCAGGTCAACATCAGATGCCTGAATGACATGAAGCGTTTTAAAATCCAAAGACTAACTTCACATCTTACCAATCATCAGATAATTTTGAGTAATCAACAATCACGATCATCCATCTACATTTTACAAACAGCATCAACAGCCACAATAGCCACAACATCAACACTCTGGATATCCGCCCCCACAGGAATCTTTCCGGAACAAACTATAAAACCCAATAAATTAATTATTGTACATCGAGACTCCCATGAAATGAACACAGAGAAAAAATAAGCATACAATTCGAAGAAAGGAACCAAATTTCAAAATTAAGATCTAAAAAAGAAAAAATAAAGGGTATGAGAGAGAGAGAGAACACATCAGATAACCCACAACTCAAAATCTTTTACGGCTACTAGAACAACAAACCTACAAACTACAAGCTCCATACATACCAAACTGAGCCAGTCAAGTGTGGAATGCGTAAGGTTCAACATGAAAGTATTCAGGCACCAAAATAAATCCAACCCCAACAAAGCTAGCACATAAAATTCTAACCAGAACACTTATGATGCTCGTAAGTCCTCAAGATTAGTAACATGGCTATAATAAATCCAATAGTCTCATGTCTCCACATCTTTCCCTTACAGCTGCTTGTTCATTCCTACAAGTAGAATTCAGAACAGATAAGTAATCAACCTTGGGATGCAATAACCAATAAAACATGGTCAAATAACTCACATCAACATCTGAATTTCGACGGGGTGGACTGTGAGAAGCAGCAGCCCGACCCCGTGGGGAAGCACTTCGTGGAGTTGGAGAACGACCATCACGGCTGCGCCTATCAGGGCTTTCACCCTTTGAAGGAGAATTCTTGCGTGGGGAAAAACTCCTTCGAGGACTTGGGCTTCGTCTAGGGGACGCACTAAAATATTGATGACGACGGCAAAAATTAATAAACAGAAGAGTTAAGAATAAACCACTTATATCAAACATGATGCATTTGTGAGCAAAGTTGCAAACCTATCAGCTGATCTACTGCTACTCCGTCGTTCATCATCATAACGGCCTCTGCCTCGACTTCTAGAGTAATCAGGACTGGCACTGCGACTCCTGCTCCGTCGACGATGGTCTCTATCCTTCCCACGACCCTTGTCCCGCTCATATCTGTCCAAGCTTCTGCTGCGACTTCTCCTCTTGTAGTCCCTGTCTTTATAGTCATCTCGATACCTGAAGATTAACATCCGGCACATTACTACAGATATAAGCTTTATCACAAACAAAAGCCACACTCCAGCCTCCAATTTAGCACAATACATCAACCAGACCCCAAAAAAAATTCACTGCAGTACCTAATGACTGCAAAACAATAATGGATAGAATCCTGGTAAACAGTTGAAAAGGGAAAAAATTAAATTAAATTTAAGACATGCATAAGTAAAGAGAGCAAATTTGTTCACAAAAACACTATGTTGCATGGAAACGGAAACAAAGGAACAATTTAGGTAAACAACATTTAAAATATAATTTTACACAGAAAGATGGTATTCTATAGTGGGAAACATTTATGAAACGCGGAAATGCCCATGACAAGGAGATTCCATGCATCAAGGCAGAAACATGTGCATAAAGCACAAAGAATCTCACAAGGTAACAGTTGTTCAAGCACAATTGATGCCTCAGAACTATATTTTGTAAGTCAAATTGCCAACAGAAACATTATTCCTTAGAGCAGAAACAAACTCAACAACAACATTCTTTAAACTTGAAGAACAGTATGCAGTCCATGTGACCAAGTAAGAAACACCATTATGCCAAAAATAAAACAGTACACAAAGGCTGAATTCTTGGAGTCTTGTCATATTACTCGTGAAGCCAAAAAATCCAAAACCCACCTAATCCTTTAGAAAGAAAATCCAAAAAAACAAGACAGAAGAATACTTACCTTCTTCGAGGACTTCGACTTCGGGACCTGTTTCTAGACCTTGGAACAGGTTCAATAATCCTTCCTTTATGGCTAGCATAAAAATAACAACTAATTCAGTAAATGAAGACTAAAAAACACCACCATGCATTTAAGTTAGACAAATGGCATAACAAGATAGTATTCCAAGGCAAAAGAAAGTAGCTTCTACAATGGAAATCAGAGTTATAATGAAAAGTTGTAGGCAATAACATGAAGCTTACATTCTCTCAGCATTAGGACCATATTTTGCAAATTGAACTGTTATTTCACGCCCATCAACAACTCTTCCTGAGTAAAAAAAAAAAAAGAGACAGATACCAGGGAATCAGAATATGCACATGCAGACGTAAGCTGACATAAAGGTGGAGAGAAACAAAAAAAAGAAACAGTATACCATCTAGCCTATCAACTGCCTTCTGTGCTTCATCTGCATACTTATACCGCACAAATGCAAATCCTCGCGAGTCACCAGTCCTAGACAATAAAAAAAATTATTAAACAGTCATCATCACCAACCAAAAGCAGCAATGATATTAGTAATAGGGCCAAAAGAAAAACAGAAAATAACATTGGCAAATAGTTACTATAACACCAAGAATGACAATTTAACTACTTTTCACTTCAAAAAGAATGTCTTTGAAATTATCACCACTTAAAAGGCTCAAATAATCAGAATAAAGATACTTGTTTTAACAAATTTAGCTTATTCTTATTTTCATAGCAAAGGAAGAAACACAAGAACCTTAACATCCTTCGTGTTACTTCTTATTGTCTACCAACTAGCAAATTCTTGCATGAATGAAAAACTCTGGGATTCTATAATTTATTCAAATGTAAAAACTAGTCCCTGCCAGCATGCCAAAACCCAATCCACAAAATAAACACCACACATTCAAATCCATCAGAACCATTCAAAAGCAAAACACATATCCACAACACACATGGAAAAAGACACACCCGTGCCACATGAAGTAGCCAGTTGATAGGACTGTAAATATGAAGTCCAAAAATAAAGACTTAAGAAATTATCATCGGTGAATAATATCAATCATCAATACACTATGTGTTAAAGCAGACGCTTAAAATTTCCAATTCTCTCAACTGATTGTTGTCTAATTTTCAAAATTTTTGAATTTCTAAAGATATGTAACATCACTGGAGAAAACTCTGAACTCTACAATTCACTCATGTCACGAGACATAACATTCAATAGTTTTGTCAATTCTTTTATTCATTGGATATTTACATATAGAGCTTTTGATATTGGATTAATCTTATATTTGCATTGTATTGATGGATATTTATTCTTTATAATATAACCTCTATTATTCTAAATCAGCCAGAATAAAAGGTAAAGGATAGAAATTTAGCGCACACAATAAATAAACAAAATAACACAGAAACTTAAATAACACATATAAGGGCAGCCCCACAGACCGTTAATCTTTATAAAGGCAAACCCATATGATAAATAGATTGCACCAGGTTTCTTAACCAATGTTATCTAAGAAACCCAAAATGACACCTACCCATTAATGCATACAACATTCCACATTACCTTCATTCAGTGGAATTAAGGATTTCAATACTTTCTTCGACCAACAACTATAATCAAATAAAAATCAAACATTCAAAACAAACATAAGCAGAAAGAAATAATTTGCAGACACCTTCGATCTCTGGGGATAAAGATGTCAACGACCTTCCCATACTTGTCGAAAAGCGGGAACAGGTCATCAGCAGTCGTACCTGATAAACCATAAAAAACATAATACATAACCAAAAAATATAAAAAATGACGAGCAGAACGAACGACGGAGGGATACTAACGAAAGGTTATGTTGAGAACGAGCAGAGAGTATGTGTCGGTGATATCTGGAGGACCAGACCTGCCAAAGTGAGACATTTTTGGGTTTCTTGTTACAGAGAAAGAGAGGGAGGGAAAGAAGAGAGAGAGGATTAGGGTTTGTTGCTCGGCAAAGAGCTCATGGAAAAAGAACCTTCTTGAATGATCCTATTTGGTTATATAAATATAAAGTTACGTAAATGCCCTTAATATTCCCCTTTTATTCTAGTCAGTGCCATCATATGATGGACGCTGCTTGCATTTGTCAATTTGGCCCCCAAATTTACTAATGAAGTATAATTGGGATAATTGTTATTTAGACTACAATTTGATTAATATTTTAATTACTATCTTTTTATGACTTGCATTGCACATTAACTATACATAATGCTTCTTATATATAATCAAATGGTCTTAAAATAAAAATTTACCAAATCCATATACCTAATTCTTTATTCCTTAATTTATAAATATAGAATTTTAAAATCCTAATAGGTGCTCAAAAAGAAAATTAAGTTATCATTCAATTTTAAATTTTTATTTTTTAACTCCAAATTAATATATATATATACAACTGTAATAAAAAATAATAATAAATTATTTTAAAAAAAAAAGAAATTAAATAATGATTTCAATTAACAATAAAAATCACTTTGCCTACAGTAACAATATTACTTACCTAGTGAAATATATGCACATGCACACAAACAGAACTATATAGTTCTAGTTTCTTTTCCAATTTCTTAAATATTATTTTCTTTTAAATCAAACACATTTAGAATATAAAAAAAATATCCAAAAAATTAAAAATATTTAATCATTAATAAATCATATATTTATTGTAATGAGATATAAATCTCTTACTAAATTAAAATGATAATAGTTACAAATTATTCAGTAACAAAAAAATAAAAATTATTATTAAAATAAAACTCTTTTAAAACTTACTTTAAAAAAAATTTTCAATGTATATAAATATATAAAAATATATTATATATATTTTTAAATTAAAATTTTCAACTATTTATTATTTTAGATTTAATTATATAAATTTTATTTAAAAATTTACTTTTTAAAAAAATATCAAATCAAATCTTACAAATATAAAAAAGATTAGTAAAAATAATCTTTTTTTATCTATTCTAAATAAAAAATTATATATATATTCTATTTAAAAATTTATTTCTAAAAAAATACATCCAATCAAATTATATAAATATAAAGAAAAAAAATATTAGTAAAAGAACATATTTTTATATTTCAAAAGAATTAAATATTTAATAAATAAAATATAAAAGTATTTTTAAATATATCATTATCATATATATTTATTAAAAATTAAATTCAACAAAGATAAAATTTAAAATTTTATTTACTTAATTATCTATGTATTTATTTAAAAAATAATTTTTTTTAATTTATTAGGCAGCCTAATAAGCCGAAATAATACTGTGAGCTACCAATACGAATTAACTCTCCACTTACTAAATTGGTGAAAACCATAATTCTGAAAATCAGACCAGACTAGCAGGTTCAATCGGGAACCAAGCTGTGGTCTGGTCCCTATTGCATTGAAAAATCTAATATTCAAAAAATTTGACTGAACCGATAAAAATCGGCTAAAAATCGCTAAACCAGACAGATAAAAAATCAATTCAATTTAATTTCTTGATATTTTCAGAAATTATAGGCTTTTTTTTTATTTGGGCTCCTAAAAATTCAACCATTAATTTTTTAATCATTAGGCCTTTTTATTTATAAACTCAAATTCTAATATATTAATTAAATGAAAAAATAATAATATACTTTATGGTAATTAATTTTTTTAGTTTTAAATTTATTCATATTTTATTTTTTAAAATTTTTTACTAATTTTTATTTTTTTTAAAACCCAAATTTGAAAATTTTTTTATGTCACACCCCAAAAATAGATATGTAATGGTCTTAAGGTCTGGATAGGCTTAAGGCCATCGGATACCACATAAAATTTGCATCTGATTTTATCTTATTATAAATAAGTAATTCACTAAATACTTAATACTTTATACCTTGGTGGGTTAATAATTTTTCACTGTTGTTTAATTAATTTTTCAAGATATTTTTTTTAAAAAAATAACACAATCTTAAGTAATTAAACTTACTCCATACAATTCCTTTTAATAATGAACTTTACATTTATAATCAACTAATATCTTTTATATATATCTACGGACCAACTAAATTTATCATTCAATATATAAAATTTATCATAAACTCTAATACATATTTACATTGATGTCTTGCATCTTGCTGAAATAAAGAAACCTAATAGTTTTTAAATTGGATCACTTCTACCTGAAATACAAACGCTTTAATGAAACGTCAATTTAGTAATGATATTGTCACGACCCGTTTCCATGGGCCGGACCGGCACTAGGACCTGGGTAAGCTTAAGGCCCCCGAGGTCTTTAGTAAGCCTAATCTCTGGTTTCAACACCATAATTACATGAAAATATTCTACAAGTTGGCCCATTATATTTTTAATGACTCAAACTATCACAGGGCCTTATTTTATTCAACTCAATCATTCCCATAAAGTCTTACATACACTTAACATTATTATTACAAT
>CANUEX010088676.1:0-34633 GCA_948099535.1 Jatropha multifida | reverse complement strand
TGAAAGCATACTGCTTGAATGTGTGGGTTTGCATTATTTATTATTATTCACTGAGTTTAGTGAAACTCACCCCCCCTTCCATAAATATTTTTCAGGAAATAAGGATACTGTTGGTCCATAAGACTCTGCTTCCTTCTTCGCAGAGGATTGATCATGTTAGTATAAACTCTCTGTTAATATTTGGAATACTCCGCATATTTTATTTAACTCCGCAGTTAGGATGCTTGAACGAATATTGGCTTGTAATAGAATTATCATGTGGTTATAAATAAATTGTGGAGTGTAAATGCCTATCTGGAGACTGTATAGTTTGATCATATTATGACAAACAACTATTTGTATGAGAAAATATTTTTATTATATGGATATGAGCCCGAGCTGTGAATAGTATGTATCACTAAGGCGGGGTCAGAATTATTAACTTTGATTGACTTATGAAAATGTCATAATATGGGTTTACTATTTTGATAGTCAAATGGTAATAGGATTGGAATTTAATAGTTTAGGCTTACTACGGGCCTCAGGGGCCTTAAGCTTACCTAAGTCCTAGTGCCGGTCTGGCCCACGGTTTTGGGTCGTGACATCAGGTCTAAGGTCTCTTTTGGAGTTTACCTTTCTAGAGTTTTTCTCTCTGGAATTCGCATATATAACATATTTGCTCCTTTTAATTTTTAATAATTCTTGTCCTTAAAACTGATCAATCTATCACATTTCAAGCGTGCAATAGATTTATTAATATGGATAGTTTATCGTTGAAGGACTTTAATTCTAATAGGAATTTAACAACTGATTTGTAATAGTTTGCAAAATAACTATCTTTAAAATTTCTAGTTCACACAATCTTTTGAGAGATCAGTAATTAGTATTTTTAATTGTTTATCCTCTCTCTCTCTAATATGGAGAATCATAACAATCAATAAATTTGGCTATAGAATTTTGTTGCCTTGATGCGAATAATTTCTACTATATATAAATAGGGAGCCTATTCTAATAAAGACTATTTTGAGAACACAACCATTAAAAAATTATTGAATTTGAAGAAACTTCTAGTTCTTTAATAAATATTCATATAAATATTAATTTCTTTTTGCATCAATATTAATTCAAGATAACCCATCCGATAATTGTAGATAATAAAAATATTTGAATATGTAAGCTTCTAGTTTACAACTACACTCATTATAATTATTATCTCTATATGATATTCATTTTCGAGAATATCCTTAAAATAAATTTCTACAAGATAAAAGAGATAATAATATATAGTGCACAAAAGTTATTTCTCTAAATGATAATATTTGCTCTTCAAGAGCTTTAATAGCAAAGTCAAAATTTGCTACCATACATTTTGCTGCACAATAAATACATAATCAATATGTCATATTATCTTTTATCACTTCTAGTGGTAAGATTTATTTTGATTACTTGTGATTTCCACAATTGCAAATATTAGTAATTGAATAATGATGTTATTAAGATTCTCAATAATAAAAATATTATTGTCATTATTCACACTCACACATAATATTATTTTTTATTACATTCACTTCAGAGAAAAAAATAAATCTAATTGAGTGAGTTTTATGTCATGACATCTTTTATATCATGATTATAAATGTCATCTTTTTTATTTATTCCCAGTATTGTGATATACCATTCCATTCACTTCAGAGAAAGGAAAAAAAATCTTATTATGTAAATTAAGTGCTTAATTTTTCTAAATAACATATATTCGATAATGTTACTGCAAAAACATATTTAAAAGTATAAAATATTATTCATGTTTTATGAATAAATTAAGTGAATATTTAATTGTCAAATATCTAGTGGAAGAAAATTATGGCATTAATGCAATTTTGATTAATTCCTTAATTTTCTTTCTTATTGTGCCTTCAGAACACATGATATCTATATATAAAGATAAATATTTCATACTCAATATCTATTAAAATCACAAATCTAATTTACATGATTTAAGAAGATAAAAACAAAAATATCATATTAATTTTATTTTAGAATTATATTTTATATAATCACCAATCATATATAAATCCAATATTGAATTTATATTTATAATTCAAATATAAATATATACGAGGTAAAATTAAATAAAATTACCTTTCAAGCGTAAGCAACTTTAGATATATAACTTTTAACTTTGATTGTTGCAAAGTATAAATTATCTTTTCTTTATTCGATTTCATCAAGAAAATACCGCAAAAGTTGATCAAGAAAGCAATATCACAAAATCAAAAAAGTGTTGGAACAAATTCATATAATCTAGCTAAAACTTCTTGCTGACAACTAGTGTAAAATTTAATAAATAGATAGTATATGAGAAAAAGAATAGATAAAGTAAGAAAGAATAGAGAAAAAATGATTTCTTATAGTAGGATTTTAATTACCTAATCCAAAAGATTAATGAACTATTATAGGATACAAAATATGATCCAAAAGATATAATCTTACACATTAAATGATATAACCTTTCATCTTAAATGATATAATCTTACAAACAAAGGATATAATCTTTCATCTTAAAAGATATAATTTTTTATTCTAGAAAAGATAACTTTTAGAAAAATAAATAATTATTTTAATAAACTTAATAACATCCAATATATTATATAATTTTATAACATTAATAAGATTATTAAAATCACCTCTATTCATTAAAAAACTTCTAATGTGGGCTTAATTTGATTAGGCCTATTGAGCCGGTCATTTGTGGAATTGAATGCTCAGTGATCCAGCCCACTCTACCATAATGATTAGTCAGCCTTTAGTAGATTCCTGTGTCCCCACAATATTCACCTAGGATCTGTTAAGCTGTGCTAATAGCTATTAGATATTTTAACAGCTGTCAGAGTCAGTTGTTTATAAAATAGTTTAAAATAAAAGTGTTCAGTATAAATAACTATTTGATTAATTATTTAATATAAAATGATAAAAAAAAATATGAAAATGGGAACAAGGGATCGATATTGGTATTATAACAAAATTAAAAAACACTAAATGTTAGTGAAAATAACGTTTTATGAAACACCGTCTCAAATTCTAAATGATAAGATAGATATTGCATTATCAACGAAAAAATTAATTAAGATAGTGTTTTGATAAAATAAAAATACAAAATACTACTTCAAACACTCCTGTCGAACGTGACCCTACAAATAGTAGAGGTGAACAAACTGCGGAATCAATTCGAATCAAATTAAAATTAATTTTAAATTAAATGGGTTTGATCAGTTTTTTATTGTGAGGATTTAATTTAAAACCTAATCGATTGATTTTTATTAAATCGAGCCCAAATGAAGCAAACTTCAGTTTAAACAGACAATCGATCTTTTCTGGTGAGCAAACTACTCGAATGGAATCAAATTGGATATGTCCAGTTTTTGGTCCAATTTGATCGAGAATTTTGCTGATCCCCACCTACTAACATCCTCGTTCAATTTACCATGGTTGGTAGATGTTAGTGGTTAAAAGTAAAAATGTTCAGTAAAAACCGATTGGAATAAATTTAAAATGATAAAAAAATATTTAAATATTTATCTAGAATTTTTAAAATTTAAGACAGAAAAAATTGAGAAGTTCACTGTTTCATAAATAAAATTAAAAATTTATAATATTGTACCGGATCGATATTTTTAATTTTTATAAATCAAATATATAAATAAGTTTTTTTTCTTTTACTATCAATTATAAACGAGCAAACATAAAAGATAATAAAAGATGTAATGTGATTACATAAGAATTTTAAATTAATTAAGGATAAGATTGTAAAAAAAAATTTGAGTAAAAAGAGTGAAAGCTGAATATTAGATAGATAATATTTTAGAAAACACTCCATTGTGACCTAAAAGCTACACTGAACTTGTTGCCGAAACACCCAAAATGTAAAAGTTCCATTCATCAGTAGGGATTAGGATGAATATTCAATCTGTTAGTCGAATCGCATCGAAGTGAACTGAACATTTTCTAAAATGAGAATTACACCATATCAAATGGTATTCATATTAAATCAAATTGAAGTAATTCGAGCCAATTGGGATTTTTAACATTTTTTTATAATTTTAGAATTATTTTGAGTTTCATGGAAATTAAATAGAACTAAACCAAATAATTATTGCATAGGGGCCTGTACATTTGAATGGAGAATAAACAGAGGTTTGTTCAAGTTATATAAGTGTTTGATTTTAATAAAAATAAAAATCGAAAGGTTTAATATCGACAAATAAAAAACTTCAGGGACTTAATGAGAAAAAGACGATAAATTTGAGGGTCCAAAATGTAGTTTGTCCTAAATTTCTCATAAACTTAAATTATATACTAACAAATAGGCTCTGAATGTTTTGTTACATAGGGAAAATCTGATCTGTGTCAGCAGAGAGATCATATACATCTAAAGCACATATCAAGACAGCTCTTCAAATTATAAGGTTTCACAATTTAGAATAAATATTTTGTAATTAACAACAATCAATGCTTGATGTTTGAATAAATGAAATTAGCCTCACATGTTTAATACACCCATGTAGTTTCACATTACAAAAATGACCAATTTACATTCTACCTCCTTGTGCACTTTGCACATCAATTAACCTGTTGAGAAAGAAGCACTAGAAGTCCCTGAGGACCAAGCAATATTTCATTTAGGAAACTTAACAATCCAAACCAAACCACAGGAGTTACATCCACTCCTCCAACTGGTGGAATCACCTTCCGGGTCGGAATGAGAAGTGGCTCTGTAGGAGCATAAGCTATTACATATGGAAATTTCCCAACAGGAAGTTTTGGGTACCAAGACATTACTATTCTCAAAATAAATAGAAAGGCAAATGCTGAGAGAAATGGCCCCAAAATACTAATTGCTAGTTTTGCTGTGGCAGGGTCTAAATCTCCTACGGTCAAACTTTGAATGAATATTGAGGTAGCTTCAGATGCTTCTAGTGTATCGAGATGGATATTCATGACATTCTCAAAACCGCTAAATCGACTCGTTAAAAGGGTTGCATATGCTGGCAACAATTTAACGTTTACTGCTGAGCAACATATTCTAGACCATGACCCTTGACGAACCTTACCTGAATTTCCTCTTTTCGAACACATGAAGCTTTCCTGTCAAATATAGGTAGTTAAAGATATGAAAGCAAATTGAATCCGAAGTCTACTCGTGGCTCAATAAAAAGCATTATCTTTGTCAGTGTTTCGTATTCACATGTATTCATCACTACACAACCACTAGGGAAAATTTTGGTACCTCATCATAAGCATTAAGCATACAGATACAGGCATTAACTGGGTGAAAGTATCTTCAGGACATATATCAACGCAAATTGAGTCCCCATAAACAATGCAAATGCAAATATCAGACCACAAATAAATAAATAACAAAAAAACTTGGCCTCAAGTGATTGAACAAACCCCATAATGAAATAAAAATTCTAAAATATTCCGAATGAGAGGGTTGCATATGTGAACTACTAGTTAGAAATGAATAGGGGAGAAGGAAAGCACATATAAAAAGAAAGGCATGGCCACTAGAAATTTCACCACAGAAGCCCCATGAAAGCTATAGAATTATTAAAATTTCAACAATATATTCATTACTCTATTCTAGTGAAAGACAAAGCAGCACAGTTTTATTGATGAACACATAATCAAGGAGGATTCATAATCAAATTTGACATTTATTATTTCAGAAGCTTAAAACTCAATCCTACATATTTTACATCAATTAGATATGCAGTAGGTTATAAACACTGCTTTGACCACAGACCATTGTAAACTCATGCCTGCATATATCTTCTAAATTACAGCAAAAGACTATACCTGGGAGCAGACTTTCTCAAACCCAATATAGTAATATACCACACACCAGATTGTAGAGTTATCATACACACTGAACTAGTAAGAATTCTAAAGCACAGTGGAAGCCAATCACTCAAGAGGTATCACTAGTTCAAGAGCATAATTAGTACATTCTTGGCATCTTCACAACTAGAGGTAAAAAGCCTTTTGAGGAATACTAATTAGGAAGCTGATACTGAACAATACAAAGTCAAATTACTGTTGAATAGTGTACTCAATGTCGATGAAGAGAAAGCCTCCTAAGAAATCAAATAAAAACTTCAGAGAAGTGACTAAAATTAAAAACTTAAAAATGAAACTGGCTGTAGTGTAGCCAACTTGCAGAGTTGCATTACCAAAGAAACAGCTGCTAAGCTCTTGCAAACAGAACATCAATCAATTACAGTCCACAGAAAGGGGAAACAAAAATCTGCTTGTTTAAAAACATACTTAACGATGAAATTCTTGACTAGCTTTCTGCTTATTCATTTATATCAAAACCTTATTAATAAGTAAATGAAACATCACTTTGGCATTTTCTAAATCACCTAATACCCAATTGCACAAAAGTTAATCCAACACAGATTCACTCTTAATACTAACAGAAATCAGTAGAAACCCAGTTACTATTCTTCAACAGCAATGGCAAAAAAAAAAAAACCAATTTTCAAGAATCGAAAGACTATCCGTTGTCCCATACCGGATACCGAAAAAGGATGAAATATATTAGTGATACTTACAGAAATATTGAAATTGATTTTCTTGTACACTGAAGGCCTCCGTCCTAAAAAAAAATGTCAGAAATGAAATAAAGAATCTTTGAAATAATAAAAAAACACTTCTGTAACATCCAAATACAAGGAAATTGTTACAACTTAAACAAATGTTTCTCCTAAAATAGCAAAATTGAATAAGAAATGCAAAGGATTGATAGTACCTCTTATATGGGAGTTGCTGAAGATAGAGGCGCAAGTTGCCATTTTGGCCAGTGACATGTTATCTGTTCAACCAACCCGTTAATGTTTCTACAGCAGATTTTATAATCGACAACCATCTTTTCCTTTGGCAAGCGACCGTGAGAAAGACTAATTCTATCCTATTTTACGGGTATGTGAAACGACACCACACCGTTCGAGACATTAGACACAAACAATCCTTTTTGAAATAAAGCTCGATTTGCCCGAGCACAATATAGAATTTGCTCTAAAATTAATTTTTTTATATAATTTACGTTTGAATTTACACCAAAATTATAAGATGCCCAATTTTTATAAAAAAAATACATTATTTAATACAAATCAAATATGATTAAAAATAATTAATTATTTTTTTTTCAAAAAAAATAATTAAATATTTAATCTAAATCAAAATTTAAAATAAATAATCAAACAAAAATAATAATAAATATTTTTCAACTAAATATTTCAATATAATAAAATATTTTTCTAATCCTATAATTTTTAAATCAAATATTTATTAAATTATTTTTAAAATACTGTAAATTTTTATAATTATTATTATATTTTTGAATAATTTTTATTTTCTAATTTTAAAATTTTTAAGTAATTATTATTAGTTAAAACTATAAAAAGTGTTATTTCTTAAAAAATTGGGCATTTTGTTTTATTTGTGCAAGTTAAAGGGACAAATTATAAACAAAGTTAATTTTTGGGTAAATTATATGATGTAGCCAAATTCAATAGCAAATTGAATCTTAATCTTTTTTTTTGGGATGTAAAAGTAGAAGAACAAAGACCAAGACCAACAAACAAGAAGTCGAAGCAAAATCTTTAATAGTGTTGCAAATCTAGGTCGGACAGACAATAAAAGGGATCGCTGAAAGCTAATTTTAGAGCATACCCATTTGTTCAAAATGTTGTCCTTATGCTTAAAATGCATTTTTCTAATATTTATGATTTTTTTAATTATATTAACACTTTGTGCATAAATTGGCTAAATCAAAAGCCTTTCAAAAATCAAACATTTTTCTGAAAGGGGAAGAACAATTACACACACAAAGAAAGAGAAAGAACAAGTGGATTAGTATTTCTCATTTTTGGGTGAGATATTTGCATTAAGCAATAAATTGTACCTGTTAAAAATTAGTTTCAAGATTAAGGAAAAGATTTTAGAATCTTAGTCTTGTGTTTGTTATCCATTGCATTAAGTATTAATAAACTGAATTTGAGAATTGACTAATGAAATGTGAAGAAAAACATGTTGGCGATGTCCCATTCAAGTGGGCACCGCCTGTTTGAAAGTATTTTGGTTTGAAGTTTTTAGTCAAGGTAGGTGGTGGTTACTTACCAATATTTTATTACCCAAACCACTTTTTGCATATATAAAATATGTGTGTGTAGTGTGTAGTCAGTGTGTAAAAACCAAATGAAAAAGAAGAGAAAGAAAAAAAGAGAGAGCAGGGCATATTAGTGCAATTAATTAGGCACAATTGATTGTGAGTATTTTACTTTAGGGTTTTAGAGGAGATTGTTTCGGTGGAATTAGTTTAAACACTGATTAACAAGTGATTGTTTTAGTGAGGTTAGCATAAACATTAGGTTTGAGAGTGAATTTACTCTCGAAATTGCTTTAGTGGGTTGGCATAAACACTAGGTTTGAGAGCGAGTTTATTCTCAGTTTGATAGTAATTCTTTAAAGTTTATGTGAGGGGTATACAAATATAGTGAAAATTTTTTAGTGGACATAACTTAAGAGAAAATTACGATATTTATATGTATTATTTTATCCTCAAGTAGTAAAAGATTTAGTGTTAATCCATGAATATAAACAATTTATTGAACCACATTAAAATATCGTGAATTCTATAATTTTCTCAGTGGTATTTATTCATTTTATCTTATTAAATTCATTGTATGATTATTTAATTGTAGAACTATCGAGTTTTCGATAACATGTTGTGTCATAGCGAGTATTTTTTTTCAACAAGACAAAAAAAGATTCTCAACTAGTTTATAAGAAAACTGAGATACATATGCATAGAAGAGATGAATCCTGCTTCTCCCTTTCCACATTGTCCTTTGTAATTTAATTATTTTTGTTGATAGGCAAAATTAAACTCTCCTTATATAGAATTGGCTGAGTGAGTTGCTTGTTATGGCAAAATGTCATAGGTTGAAAACTGTTACATTTAAAATTGAAAATTACCAAATTTACACCACCAAATTTCTCAACTATTTCACCATCTCTTGTCTAGCAAAGTGGTCTAAAACTCCAAAGATCACCTTTCGTCATGATTTCATATGGAATTATAAGCAATTTGATTCTTTGACACTGTACTCCTTCATTATCCATGCTTGAATACAATTTTTTTGTATTGTCTCGAATTCAGACTATAGGCAAAGGCATCCTCCTAAAGAAGCCAAAGGGTATAGAAAATAGCTCAAATTTGGAAGTGAAAACACTTCCAATTTCTCCTTTGCTAGTTCAAAAGCAACAACCAAGTCCTCATCTTTCCCATAGTCCCCCCTATTTCCAAATAGAAAAGCTTGGCCAATGAAGAACTCCGCTCACAAGTACTGCAGCATATTCATCCCTAATTCAATTTTAAATTTGTCCTTTAGTAATTGTTTTTAGATGAAGTATCTCCATATCAAGTTTGAGTTCTCTAAGAGAATTAACATACAGTAATGGTTTGTACTAATCAGTTAATCATCATTATGTTCATCATAACTACAAGTTTCACTATAATTCACTAGTGGTTTGTGGTCTACCAAATCATATCCAGTGATAAAGCATTTGGCAAATAATTTAACTGGACTAGAATGCAGTTTAGTCAATTATGGATTAGTGATGATGGAGAGCCATGATTTGTTTATGGTTTTGAATCATAGTAGAGATTTCGCAAGTAATTTTCTAAGTACCTCAATAATCAGATTTGGAGGAAGTCTTGGAATTGTCATGGAGGAAGCTTTGGCATTGTCATCTCTTCTTGCTAGTTTATGTAGTTTTGCTGATTCCAAATCTCGCGGTTCTCGATCCCTAAATTGTATTTGATAACAGGGTTACAAGGGTTGAGTAATATATATAGAAAAATTTATTTATTTATTTATTTATTTATTTACAAGGGTTGAGCAATATATATATATATAAAAGTGGGAATAGGGAGAATAATAGAATTTTCGATAGCGCCATTGATAAAATTTTGGATATCCTAAAATAACCTTAATTAGTTATAGCCAATTATAAAATTATATTTTATTATTAATATATTTATAAAATTATTTTTAAATAAATAATATCTTCTCATTTACATAATGAGTGAGAAGTCTCGAGTTCGAATATTTTCGATCATAAGTATTTTCACCAATGTAGTAAATAGAGGATTATTCCTTGTTGGTAACTCAATGTTATTTCGGCTCATTAATCCTACTAATGAATTAAAAAAAATTAATTTTTAAATAAATACATATAGATAATTAAGCAATTAAAATTTAATTTTCATCTTTGCTAAATTTATTTTTTAATAAATATATATGATAATGATATATTTAAAAATATTTTTATATTTTATTTATCAAATATTTAATTCTTTTAGGATATAGATAAAAAAAAGAAAATTTGTTCTTTTATTAATATTTTTTTATTTATGTTTGTATGATTTCATTGGATGTATCTTTTAAAAAAATTAATTTTTAAATAGAATATATATAATTTTTTATTTTGGAGAGATAAAAAAAAGAAGAAAAAAGTATGTTTTTTTTATTAATATTTTTTTATATTTGTAAGATTTGATTTGATATATTTTTAAAAAGTAAATTTTTAAATAGAATTTGCTAGTGTTCTAAGAATTGGATCGGTCAATGAACCGATGACAGTAAAGATTTATCGAATCAAATGGTTCAATCGGATTCAATACAGTTCAATCAAATTTTTATATATAATATTTTTAAATACATTTATTCAATAAAATTAAAATTATAAGTTAAAAAAATTTTGATATCGAATAGAAAATAGTTTCAAATTTGAATTTTACAAAAAGAATAAGAAATTAATAAATAATTTAAAAAAGAATAAAATATGACTAAATTTAATACTAAAAAATTAAATAATTACAATAAAATATAGTATTATTTTTCACATGTGTCTTCAAAATTAAGCAGTTTATTTATTTTAATTAATATATTTAGATTTTAGGCTCAAAGACAAATAGGTCCAAAAATTAAAAAATTAATGGGCCCAGCTTTTAAGAGGTCCAAAATTTAAAAAGGCCCACATTTTATAAGCAAGGTGCAAATTTTGAATCAAACCGATTTTTAACCGGTCCAATTCATTGGTTTTTTTTTCTATTTTCAGCCAGTTTTCATTGTTTTGTTCGATTTTCTTGATTAAGAGTTTTTTCATATAATCCAGACTGGATCACAATCTAATTCCCGATTAAACCGATCAAACTAGCCTGTTAGGTCCAGTTTTTAGAATAATGAAATTTACATAATTAAACTTGAAATGATAAATATTTGAAATTTTAATTTAAAAAATATATAATATTTTATTGATATATTTATATATCTACATAAATTTAAAATGTTTTTGTTAGGTGAGTTTGAAAGAGTTTCATTTTTAGTAATAATTTTTATTCTATTTTTTGTTACTGAATAATTTATAACTACTATCATTTTAATTTAATAAGAAATTTATATCTCCTTGCGGTAAATATATGGTCTATTGATGATTAAATATTTTTAATTTTCTTGATATTTTTTCTCTTAATCCTAAATCTGTTTGATTTAAAAAAGAATAGAGTTTAGGAAACTAGAAAAAAAAATCTAGAATTATATACTTTTATTTGGGTCACTTTTTAGAGTTTCAAAAATTTGTGTATATATGTTGCAACCGTAGCCAAAGTGACTTCTATTATTAATTCAAATCATCCTCTTATTTTTTTTACCAAATAGTAAAAAATAATTTATTATTATTTTTCGTTATAGTTATATATAGATATTAATTTAGAGTTAATGACAGAGATTGAAGATTAAATGATGACTTGATTTTCTTTTTGAGCACCTATTAGGATTTTAAAAATTTGTATTTATAAATTAGGGACTAAAAGATTAGGTTTAAAGATTTAGTTGAATTTTATTCAGAGAATTGATTATACAAAACAGAATTAAGTGCATAAAAGTCATTGTAGCAAGTAGTTTGTACATCAAAGTACAATACAAATTAACCACTTGTATTTATTTTAATCAAAACAAAACTTATTCTTTAATATTATATGTATATACATAACAAGTATAGTCAAGGGGATTCTCTTTGTTCAGTGTTTTATTTTATTTTTTTTTAAATTTTTAAGTTTTGTTCTTTTTTTTTCTTTTATTTTGATTGACTAATTTAATTTATTTTTAATTAGTGATAACTTTTGAATCTAATCTAACCTACTTGCCTAAAAGACTTTAAATTTATATATAGATGATTATAGATTTACAAATTTTCAATTTTTTTCTTATTCGTATCTGTAAATATATATATATTCAAGCGTACAACTAGAATTTTCATGAGTTCTTCATATTCTGGTTTGGCTACGAGGTATTTATTCTATTTTATCTTCTGCTTTTGCAATTTAATATATTTTTTTTACTTTCATGAGTTCTTTATTTTATTATTTTTTGTTTTTGAATTTAGTATTTTGGTCCTCCTGATACATCAAGGCAAGAAGGGAGAAGGCAATTAAGCACTAAATAGGATTCATGTGGATTGCCACATGGATTAAAAAATTAAAAGATATTAAAAGAACTAAATATCCTTTTTATCTCCATCTCCTCTCCTTCTCACTTAAACTTAGCTCCGAGTATTAGGCTTTATTTCTTTTGCATTGGATCACTTTGTCTTCTTTGACTATGATCTTCATCTCTGTGATTTGTGGCGACTAATATGAGAGATGATCGACTCAAATCTTGTTACTGAGTTGATATTTAGTCTTGTTTTTGAATAATTGATTACTCATCTTAGAGAATTGAATGATTTTCTGAAATTGCAATTCGATCTTTTCTCCTTCTTTGACAACCTTTAGTAAGTTCTAACAATTCAAGATAGAAATTATTACTCTTCAATAGCTCCAATTTCTCTATATTGAATTTGAGATTGATTGAAGTTTGAGGAAACCACCATGGATGGCGGTTGACAATGGCTTCGAAGCTAGATTCTGACAAAATTACATATTGTCTTTTAAAATTGATTTGAAAATTGAAATCTCATGTCGTATTGTATTTGAGGTGATAGAAGAGTTTGAAGTATGAAAAACTATTTCTTTATGATGTTTTATGCATTAAGTAGTTTATGTTTTACCAGTTCCAACAATAAATTTAAGAATTTCTTGTTGCATTTAGAGCTTAAGTTTCAAACTTAGGATTTAATCTCTTTGTGATTACAATTGCTAGTTTATCATAAATAACCTACCTAATGCTAGTTGTATGAATCAAGCAACAAATAGTTCTAATAAAAAAAAGTTCTATTCTAAACTTCTTCTTTTTGTCTTCTACTCTTGGGTTTTTAGCTTTCCCTTTTGATTAAAAAAAAATTACTACGACGATATTTGATATGGTGTAATCAACTATGTAATGAAATGAAAAATATATTATATAATTGATTACATAATTTACTTAGACTTTTTTTTAATAATATAATGTAATTGAAATTACATATGTAATCTTCATTATTTAAATTGATTTAATATTTATTATCTAAAAAAACAATTGTATTGTCTATTACATCAAGCATAATACCAATTATATCAAGTCATCCTAATTAAAACTCTATCACTATTATAATCGTTCAACCACCACTCCACCATCTCCACCCCCGCCCCATTACCACTACTACCACCATCGTTCGATCAACACTCCACCATCCCTACCACCACCACAACCACTCTATTACTACTACCACCACTTCACCACCAAAACATACAAAACAGAGTTCCTGCATCATACTAGACTTCCAACTTATATTATGATTTTCTGTTTCACAAACATTACTAAAAGCATAAATGAACCATAAGATATTTTCTTTCCAAATACACTCTCTTCAACATTAACAGTTGCCAACGAAGAGGACAAATGAGCTAAGGTTGTTCCTATTAGACTATGAAAGGAGCAATTTCAATTATTTTAATCTATTACAAGCAAATTATGCATCATATATCTAACTCATGCAATCTCATTAGTTTGTTATCATAAACAATGAAGTATAATTATAGCAACACAAGTCAAGATGAATAATTCTATGCATATTAAACTAATAATATTTTTTCATTCAATTATATAAATAAATTTATTCAAATTACAAATTATAAATCGCGAAGCATCGTTACTCGGAACATTGTATGCTTTAGTTTCATTTCATCACTTTTGATATCCACAAATGACCATCATTCCAGAAAAGCTCCTTCATCTCTTGCTCTTAAAACTCCCTTTCCATTTTCCCTTTGTCATTTTTCGTATTCCAATTTGTTTGTCAGTTGCTTTCAGACTATAATAGAATCAAATCTCAAATGCGTTTCAGTCTATTGTCCACAATGTGAAGGGATTATAGCTGCTTTGATTTCAGGGGAAGGAAGTATCTGATAGATAGAGGTACAACAAAATTGAATTCGTGAAAACAAAATTCAAAAATAGTCTTCGAGTTCATTTCTTTTACAGCTACTATCTTAGCACATGACTACTACATCGTATACGTCAACTGTGAAAGCATGGGCCCACTTTAACATTATAATAAGGTAGTTTGTGGAATGAATTGTTCCACCTATCACTGCCCAGGACAAATGAGTTTTATTGACTGAATTCTTCATATGCTTGTTTTGTCAAACCATGCAAATAAAATAGGATGGAGAAAGCATGATTATTGTCTAATTACTATCCAATATAAGTTAATTTCATGATCACTATTCAATTTAAATTAATCAATAAAAAAAAATTTCATTCAAAAAAGTGAATTGAATTATTTATCATTTTAATATATATATAGTTCTGATTCTGTTTGGGCAATTTTGACTTGAAAATGATACATTAGACTAAAAGTTTATTTTTAAATTTCACAAAATCAAATTAAAACATAAAATTTTTTAAAACTGTAATTTTGAATTGATTTGAATCAATTTAAACAATTTGAATATAGTTTGATGAATACGTGAAGCCATAGGGGATGTTATATATTTGGATGCTACATTTTTGTTCATCTATCCAAAATCTGATTTTTATAATAGATTTAAATTCAATTGCCTTAAAATAAAAATTTCTAAGATCAATTTGATAACAAAGAGTTTTAATCTAGTTACATAATTTTAACCATGGTTCTAAAAATCGGACCGGACCGATCGGTTTGACTGGTTTAATCGAAAATTGGACAGTGATTCGGTCAGAGTTACATGAGAAACCGGATGGGTTAAAAAATTGAAAGAAACTGGTAAGAATCTGTCAAAAACTGGTGAACCGGACCGATTAAAAACCGGTTCGATTTTAAATCTGGACTTTTTGTCTCTAATTGTGGGTCTTTTTAAAATTTGAGCCTCTTAAATATTTGACCCAATAATTTTTTAGTTTTGGGCTCTTTTTATTTCTAATTCAAGACCCTATTATATTAATTAAAATAATTAAAATTTTCAACTTTAAATACAAATATGAAAAATAATATTTTATTTTATTGTAATTAATTGATTTTTTTCAATATTAAATTTAGTAATATTTTATTCTTTTTATTTAAAATTATATACTTATTCTTCTATTTTTTTTCTTATAAAAGTCAAATTTCAAAATGTTTTTTTATTTGACATCAAAATTTTTTTTATCTTATACTTTCAATTTTATTTAATAAATATAATTAAAAATATTATATATAAAAATCTAATTGAATCATATTGAACCCGAATCAATTCTTCAATTCAATAAACTTTTATATTTATCGGTTCACTAATCGATCTGTTTGGCATACCACTTATTTTAACAATTCAGCCAACATGTTATGTCAAACCTTTGTGGTAGTTTTTACCGGTGTTTCTCATTATTCCGTGGCCGTGCACGAGGCAGTAAATTTAAGACAATTTGGGGCTACTTATAAGAATGCAGACGACACCGTTCTAAACGTTAGAGAAGAACCAAAACCCCTGAGTTAGGGTTTCACCAGTAACAATGGTGTTGTCCAACAAGAAGCTAAAGCAGAAGGAGAGAGAAGCAAAGGCACAATCTTTAGCAGAAAGAATTTCTGGGGATTCCGACTCGAATGGCAAGGAATTTTCAACAAACCCGGAAGGGAATTCGCAGCTTCAAGAGCTTCAGGAGGCAGCAAAACAGAGGACCAGATTATCAAAGAGAGAAAAGAGAAGGAAAACCCTCTCTTTGCAAGGATTGGGGAGCTTAAAAAAGAGTATAAATGAGGATAATGTTGAAGGGAATAAGACAAGTGAGAAGAAAGAGGAAGAGTGTTTAGTAGGTGAAGTTGATAATGGAAAAATTAGTGAAACAAAGAAGAAGAAAAAGAGAAAGAGAGAGGAAGGAAAGACTAAAGAAAAAGGTGAGATAGTGAAGGAGGCAAAGAAGGCAAAGAAGAAAAAAAGGAAACAGAAGAAAAATAAGAATAAGAAGGTGAACAGTTTGGAGGAGCAAGTAGCTGTTGAGGCTGAAGGGGCTGCAGAGGCAACAGCAGGGATCAGTGAAAGGTAATTTTCAAAGCATTCCCATTTTATAACAATTCGAATATTTTAACATGGTATCTTCTCTCTCTTCGAGGATTTTTTTTCCCTCTCATTAGTTGCCTTGCTATCGTCCTGTATTTCTTCTTATTCTGATTTCGGTTTATTTGTCTCAATTTGGTTGCAATAAATATAAATTTGGCATCTGTTTAATTTTTTAGCTAATTTTTTATGGGGCTCTTGTTGCTGCTTCTTGATAATGAATTCAAAATGGCTATGTTAATACTACTGGTAAAGAGTGTGAATCTATGGAAAAATAATTACAGATCCAAGGCTTGCTAGGCCTTTAGATCATATTGGAGATTTTTGTTTATCTGCTGCTAATATAAGCGTTGTTTTGAATTTTCTACTTGTGTGTATGTTGATTTGGATTGGATAGCATCTACAAAATAATTGGGTTTGAGTTTTGATGCAGTTTTTGGTTATTATTTTCTTGCAGTCAAATGAATGAGGATATTGCTACAAAAGTTTATGTTGGAGGCATTCCATATTACTCAACTGAGGATGACATTCGAAGTTACTTTGAGTCCTGTGGCACCATAACTGGAGTTGACTGCAAGAAGTTTCCTGACAGTGGAAAGTTTAGAGGAATTGCGATAATTAGTTTTAAGGTATTCCCGCAGTGCAGTTTTTTTGAATTGAAGTAATTTTTTTTTTCAGTTTGATTTCTATTTAAATACCCTGCATTAGTAAACTTGAATTTGACAGAAATATTGACAGCGATATTAGTTCAAAATTGGTTGCTGGCAAAATCTGGTTATAGCTAATGAATGCCAAATCCAGACAATAGGTGAATTTTTTTGTTTTTTTTTTCCTTAAAAAGGCAGTTACTATGACCAGAATAATTCCCTGGCTAACTAGAAGCTCTGACATCACAGTAATTTTCTATCTCAAATGATGAGAAAACTTTTAGGTTTCTGCTAGGAACGTGAATTCAAAAAGTGGAAAACCAATCACAGGAATTCAAATAGCAAAGGATTAGATGACTATTGAGAAAATCCCAGGGTTATGAAGAAAGCATGGAATGGGTCCTTTGGCATTGAGGTATAGTTAGAAGTTAATATATTCATGACATCAATAATTGGGGATTTAATCATAATACTGCATTTAGCTTAATCTCCAGCCATCAATCCTGCTGTACACATGATTCAAAATCCAGGTTTTTCTTAATGTGCATCTTCGTTAATAAACGTTGTCTAAGATACATTTCTACTACAGAAATTCTTCTTGACAAAGTTCACCTTTTTGTTGTCCTGAAGCATGTGTTGCTTTTTAACAGGTATAAGCGTCTAGGAGAACTAATAAAATAACATAAAATGGGTGATAATCTTACCAAATAATCATGAAGCCTATAGTTGTTTTGTGTACAAAAACTAAGCCTTAGTACCAAACTAGTTGGAGTCAACTATACGAGCCTTTGTTTCCAATATCCACTTTGATAAAATAAATAGCAGCGCAAAGTAAAGTGGAAAAGAAAAGAATTGAAAGGGAAATTCTTGAATCATTTGATAATATTAATAAATAAAACAAAGCATAAGATAGACAATAGTAACTAACTAGGATCTGCTATATGAACCTTTTCTCTCTATTTTTCTTTGTTTATAGCTATTTTTTCACTGACATCTAAAGTCTATAGATCCTCATTGACAACTTCCCTCCACATGGTTCTAGGTTGACCTCTTCCCTTTTAGCAATCCCCACTACTAAAGTATCACATTAACAAACCAGCATACTTTTTGTGTAATGAGGTCATTTCTAATCTTGTCCAAATTTATGTGACCACACATCTATTTCAACATCCTCATCTCCACAACATTTATCTTATGGACATGTTAGGCAATCAGTGTGCTTCATTCACTCCCATACTGTATTTGTTTTGTGTACCCGTTGAATTTAGCATGTAATGAACTGAACCTGAAAAGAAATGCCATGAGAATAAAAGCAAGATGAGATTCTCAGTGAGTGGAGTTCTCATGCATAGAACAAACATATAAGATCCGTTCTTTTTCCTAGCTTCTGCTCTAGATTCATTAATTTTCTTCATGGGCTTATCCATAATCAATTAAGATTATATCTTGCTTAGTTATCCCTGTGAAATGCATTGTCTAGCACTTTGGAAATAAGTTCTTAATAGGAGAAGAGCCAATTAATACAGATGTATCTTCTGAGATTTGTAGGACATAGGGAGACTTGGGACTCAGCTTCAGACAATTGATTGGATACCAATATTTACTTGCTTATTATGGACTCTGAAAGTCTATTGTCTGGATTCTATTCTATTGTGTTTCTGTGCTTGAGGTGGTATTTTAAAAAATATAAGAAACTAGGGAGGGGCAGGCTAGCCAATTAGTCAGACTCCCTTGCTTTGCTGCTGCTTGGATGTCCTCATTTTACCTTTGCCTCTGAATCAGAAACTATTTTTGCTTGCAGTGTCATAAAAATTTAAGTTTAGTTTTGTAGCGGACTTCTATCTACCTTGTTTTTTGAACAAGACTTCTAATCATTTCTGTTGTCTTATCAAGAATTTGAATTTCACATAGAATAATCTCAGGACACTTGCTCATACTTGGTGAAAAATTAAAATAATTCAATAGCAGGTCACAGTAGAGAAAAACAGCTACAGTTTTAGATCAGTTGGATGATGTTAACATTGTCTTTTAACTTCCGAATATCTGAATTTTGTTCTCTGATTTCTTTCTTAAGTTTATCAAAATTTGTTTATTTCTAAAATTGGAATGAAGCTTTGATGTCTTGAAATTTGAATAGAATGTGTTTGTTGAATTAGTTGGTAACCTTATATTGATTCTACTATTGTAAATCATCCTTACAGACTGCAGCTGCTGCTAAACGGGCCTTGGCTCTTGATGGATCTGACATGTGAGTAACATACAAATGATATTCTTTCACCCAGCTAGGAAAATTATTGTTTTCTATTTCTACATCCTGCTTATGAAACTTCTTATACTTTCAGGGGTGGTTTTTATCTGAAAATTCAACCTTACAAGACAACTCGAGCAAACAAAGTACCTGATTTTGCACCAAAAATCGTTGAGGGTTACAATAGGGTCTATGTTGGAAATTTGTCATGGGATATAACTGAGGATGACCTGAGGAAATTTTTCTCAGATTGCAATATATCATCAATACGGTGGGGTATGGACAAAGAAACAAATGAATTCCGAGGGTATGCCCATGTGGATTTTTCTGACAATCTCTCATTATTGATGGCACTAAAGTTGGATCAGCAGATTTTATGTGGGCGACCTATCAAGATAAGTTGTGCGGTTCCTATGAAAGGGGCAAAGATACGTTCAAATGCTACTCACATAGCCACAGGCAATGAAGATGATAGTATTGTGAGTGCAAGCATTGCTGTACCCCCAGTCACAGTCAATGAAGCTGATGAAGGCAATGAAGCTGGTAATGATGGCTTGACTGTAAGCAGCGGTAAGATTAGACGGAGGACTTGCTACGAATGTGGTCAGAAGGGTCATATTTCTTCAGCTTGCCCAAAAAGGCAAACTACTGAAACAAGTACTGATGCAAGTTAAACATTTATGAAATATTCTGTTTCTTTCAATTTTGAGATTTTATAGTGGATCCTACCAATTTCATATGATTCAAATGAGTCATAGGCAGTTTCTGTTACAATTTTATATCTTGAATTTGTATATTTTAATTCAGTTGAGTTTAATTCTCAATTTCTCATATTGGTCAAAACATAACCCTTTCTTTTTTTGCAATTTTTTGCATTTTTCCTTCAAAGCAACCACAACTGGTTGTTTATTTCCTGACACTTCTTATTCACAAATCTCCTTCCTTTTTTCAGTCCTTGAAATAATTTCAAACTGGTTTGAACTTAATGTTAGCGAAATGTTGCTAGAGCCTAGAGAATCCTGAAACATTCATCTATGGTTAAGAGCCTCAGACCTCTGATTTGGTCAGAGACATAGCAGAAGCTTGTTGGAATTATTTGCAAAAGGCTTATTGAGTCCTCTGAAGATGGTGGTCTCCTTCCATCCATCGAGGTGAGAACTTGAATCATTATTTTAACATGTTCTTGCCCATCAATTTTTCTCCATTTCTTGAATTACTCGATTCTAAGCATAATATGTGAATCTAGCTACAAAATATAAGAATTATTTCGAAATTCAAATTTGTGTTTTTGGGCAGGTTATGTCTAAATTGAACTCCAGCAATGATGTTAATTTGCTGCATCTGTCTTCTGGGAACTTTGCCTGCTAGACAAGGTGGAGCATATAAACATAAATAGGATGTGAAATAGAGAATTTTGTTAATATGAAAAGAAGATAGCAATGTCATGCCTGCCCTTAAATTGTTTCTATGTCTCGGCAAGCTAGCAAATTTGGAAGTTTCTTGACCTATAAATAGCAAGTTTGAAAATTAGGATACTGCCAAATTGGTATCCCCTGATTTGGGTTTCATGGATTTGCAGAGTTTTATCGTACAAGAAAATGGATAGCTTTGTTTATTTTCACTTTGGTCCGTGAGCTGATAGGAAGAGATAAAGTAGTTGGTTAACTTAGTGGCATCGACCCTAAATTTCAGACCAATTGTCTCGAGAAATTGTATTAAACTGCCCATTTGTCATTTGACAAATACGTTCCTGAAACTGGACCATACTGGCTTGGGAACCATTCTAGTAACGGGTTCGGTCCTCTATGATTTTATTTTGAATTTTTTTATTCTGTTTTTTAGCATAAATAGTCATTCAGAAAAACGAAAATATGGTTTTATTTATTTATTTATTTATTATCCGGGTTTTGATTGCTTGTGGAAAAGGAAGGATTGAAAAAGGAAAAAAGATTTTTATATAATATAGTTGGCTCAAAATGGTTTAATTTGATTTACAATTTTCGAATTGCATGCTAAAATAGATTTGGGGAAAAATTTCAACCCAAATCGCCCTTCAACTATTTGAATTCCTTGCTACTAAGTCAATTTAAGTCTAGGGCAATATTTTTAAAAGATAAAAATTCAAAAATAGAAAAAATTGTAATTCAAGACCAAAAATAATAAAATTTGATTTCTTACAACTAAAAGTTGGATTTTTTTTATTTCTCCATTTTTTTTTAATTTTATCTTCTACTTGGATATGGTTAAAAAAAAAACAGAACAAAAATTAAATACTAAAACTATAGTTATCTCTAGTTTTTCATTGATAGATTGAACTAAATGTGGAGTAAAAAACAAGTAAAGGAAAATATAACTATAATTAATTTTGATTATTTATGATATTGAAGAACATGAAAAATTTTAGCATTTCTGCATAGAGGCTTTGCAATTTTTTTTTGGGTTTTTAATTTTTAAATATTTTACCTTTTAAAAATGCGAATAATATTGGTTTTGTCTGAATAAAAATTGGATTGAATTTATTCTAAAAAAAAAAAAGATTGAATTGACCCAAAAATAAGCATTACCTTAATTTAGCATAAAATTTAAAATAGATTTAATGGAATGCAACTAAATAGTTGAGGGCCAACCCAATTTAATGATAAATATTTATTTCAATTGCCTTCAAAAAAATATTATATACAAATTATACACAATATTAAAATAAAAAATAAAATACTTTTTATATAATTATTTAATATTAACAATTAATTATATAATATTAAGACTAAGTAACGATTCTATAAAGTTAAAATTGTGCTGTAAGGAATAAAACCTATTTTGATAAGATATTTAACTTAAGTATAATTTTAATAAATTCTTTTTAAGATTCTATACTTAAAAAATATCAAAATAAAAATCTAAATTGATATTTTATGCTTATTTCTAACTATAAATTATTTTTTTATGTAGTTTTTTATGAATTAAAAAAAATTCTAATCAATAATAGTTAGAGTGTTATTAAAGGGTGAGTTTTTGATTAGCATGATCATATAGATTATTCAAAAATAATATTTTATATATTAAAATTAAAGTTCATGTATTAAAAGAATAAAGTTGGATATACGGCAAAGTTTAGAATTTTTTTAATGATTTAGCCTTTTTCAACGTTAACCTAAAATGATTATATGGCATTTATATTTAATTATTTGTTTTAGTGAATGGAATGAAAATTATAGCAAGATTTATAGGAATGTATACATCGGCATAAATTATATTATATTATTAAATATAATGGTCAAAATTTCAATCACTGAAGAAGATAATATGGAATCTGGGTTGTTTGGTAGCTTCATCTGATGATAAAAACTATGAAGGATGATGCGACTTGCAATAGTTTCCCTTTTTTGTTTATTAGCAATTGTCTCCTATGCCCTGTTAAGTACAGGCAAATTCCCATTTATCCTCCAAGCTGTCTCCTCCATTCCTGCTCACAACTTCTACGCCTGTAGCTCTCAAAACAACTAGAAATAGTTTAGGCTTCCTGATTTATAAAGCATCATCTTCTATTCTGTTGCTACTGAACATCTAACTACCTTCATTTTCCTTCTCTCTATTGTAATGGCTACGGATTCCGTAGAGGTAATGGTACCGAAGAAGTATCAAGATCAAGAATCCAGTCTTCAAACCACCAAGAAACAGAACAAATCACAACTAAAACCTGAGAAAAAGGTAGCTGTTATTTACTACCTATCGCGAAATGGTCAATTTGAGCATCCTCATTTTGTCGAAGTCCCTCTCTCTTCTGCTCAAGGACTTTATCTAAGTGGTAATTAAATCATACATGTAAAGAGACACATTTCTTGGAAGTTCTGCAATTTCAAGATCCCATCAGTATAGTATTTTTACACGAAGTTGTTTTGTTTTTTTTGAACCTTTCTTTCAGATGTGTTGAAGACACTAAACCTCCTAAGAGGTCAAGGAATGACAAGCATGTACTCTTGGGCTTCCAAAAGGTACATGATTGGCTTCAATGTTCTGACATTTTAGTGAAAAGTATCAACAATACTGTCTATTAATGTTATTGCACAATATATATTTTCTTTTTAATTTTTATTAATATCAAGTCTTTTATCTCTTAGCGACAAGTAGACCTTGCAGTCAGGAGTTGTTTTTGTCATAATGCTACAAGATAATGGTGTGTATATGATTGATTTCTCCGTTCAGGAGCTACAAGAATGGATATATATGGCAAGACTTGTCGGATGATGATTTTATACATGCTTGTCAAGGCCAAGATTACATTCTAAAAGGTTCACTACTTGAAGAAAATTCTCAAAGTTTCCGATCCAATGAATCAATATCATCATCAACCTCTAGACGTTCATCAGAGATGAGCAGCTTTAGCAGTGAGAACTCAAATTCTTTTGTCACTAGAAGAAAATGTCTTTCACCGAGTTCAATTGAACACAAAGTTTACAAGGCGAAAACTGCTGGAGAACTTTCAAGAAAAGGGTCTAATGTGTCAACACAGACAGATAATGATCAAACAATAAAATTAGAAACCGAAGAAGCTGAAGCTGAAGCTGAAGATGAAGGACTTGACATAATGAAGTATAATTCAGAAACTTCTGACTACTTGGAAAAGTCCATAGACATTTATAGATCAGCAGCTAATGTTGGCTATCAGAAGGTTGGAAGAGATCATAATATCGAGAGAAGGAATGATACGAAAATTCTGATGAAGTTGATTGGATGTGGGTGTGGATCGAAAAGGTTCAAAGATTTTTATAGTATGAAGGAAAAAAAGTATTGATCAAAGATGAGCAAAAATGGATGAGCAGATGAAGTTTTTTTAATCATAATGTGAACAATGAAGAGAAGAATGCTGTGTTTTCTTTATTATATTTGTAATTATGTGCTTCATTTGATTCAACTATGAAATTTAACTTTTGAACGGAAATAAAGGCTATACCTTGTTTTGATTTGTAGTAGTAGGGAGTTAGCCTTTATTGAAAGTATGTCATTTGTTCCGGTAGTTAGCGGGGATCATAGTTCCGGCTTGGCTGATTCGGTTTCAAAATTGACAATTCTAATATCAAATAATATAAAATCAGAATTGAACAGTAAATTAATGGTTTCGGTTTTGGTTTGAAACTGGTTAGGATTTTAGTTATAATTCCTTAAATGTTTCAAAAATTGATGGTTCCAAACGATTTTCTAATCGATTTTTCAGACAGTTCATATAATTTTAAAGCCAAAAAATTAAACTACACAAATATCCTAAATACAATTAGACATTATATTGTCGTTTACAATTATTAAAAGGATTAATTTGGAGAAAAATAAAAAAGTTATATTGGAACTGCTGATTTTAACCGGTTGTCAAACCTTCAATTCCGATTGGTTCTTGAAATTGACGGTTCAAGGTTTTAAAAATTTAAGAATTGGAACTAAATCGCAACCTCCAGTCGCGGTTTTGATTTTGACCAGTTTAGGTTTCATACGGTTCGAATTCCGAACCAAGGATTCCGGTTTTAAAAACCGAAATTTGGCCACTTCTATTTGCAGGAGTAAAAATGTCTAGTTTCATACTTAAATGAACCCAACAGTCCAGTTAACTAGGGCTGGAAAATAATTGGTAAAAGCCAACTAAACCGAACCCATTTGTTCAGTTTTCATCGATTGTTTTTTTCAGTTTCATTTTTAAAAAAATCTATTAACCAAATAGATTTAACCCAAAAAATAAATTAAAGCTGAAAAAAAAAATAAATTGAACTAATTATGTCTGCTAAAAAAAAATCTGTTTATTTTGATTTGTATTAATTTCGTATAGTTGCCAAATAGAAAACTTAAAAGTTATTTGCCAAATTTGGCAAAAATGAATGGTCATTAACCAATTTGGTAAAATAGGAAATATCTATTTTACCAAATTTGATAAAACTAGTTATATATAAATTAAACTTTTAAACATAAAAAATGAACGGTGATTAACCAATTTGGTAAAATAGAAAATATCAATAGTAATTAGCTCTTCCTACCTCCAATAGCTAAAAATTTAAAAGTTTTTGTTCAATCAATTCTAACTATTTTGTATTTGAACTCAATTACCTTTAGGCTACGATTGGTTTTAATACAATGCAATATAATGTAATTAAAGATGTAATGCAATAAAAAATATAATATAATAAAATTTTTGGTAATATAATTGAGAAAATTTATAGAATATAATCACCGTACATTTTTTATATTTTTTTGAAATATGTAAGGTAATTAGGATACCATCACCAACCACACCACTACCACTACCACTATTACTATCACTCCACCTTTATCATCATCATAACTATCACTCTACCACCACCACCACCATCATCTCACAAACGACTCTACTACCACATTATAATTAATATCAAAGAAATATTTGGACTAAAAGTTATCCGTTATACTAAGCTATTGAAGACCATTTAGATTTATAAATTTATTTGAACTAAAAATTAAAAAAGGTAACTAAAAAAATATAATTTAACAAAAGAAAAGTTAAAGTCATTACAAATTAATTTCTTCATATATGTTCATTGAATAAATTAAATTACAATATAAAATTATGAACATTTTGATATTTTTAGTACTTTTTATTCTATTTTTTCCATTCCTGTAGTAAAATAAAAAAATAAACTATAATTTTTATTAAGCGTTGTATATTAAACACTAAAATATAATTTTATTATGTGGTAGTGATGGTAGTTGAGTGATTATTTTGATGATTATGGTTAAGTGGTTGAGGTGGTGGTGATAGAAAAGTCGTAGTATTGATGATTGTGGAGCAACGGTAGTGCAGTAGTGTGGTGGTGGTGGTGGTGGTGGTGGTAGAGTGGTGAAGCGGTGGTGGTATTGTTAGTGAAGTGGTGGTAGTAGTAGTGGGGATGGTGAAGTGTTGGTCGAACGATGGTGGTAGTGATGGTGATGGGGCAGTGGTGGAGATAATGGAGTGGTGGTTGAACGATTGTGGTGGTGGAGGTTGAACGGTTGTATTAGTGATAGAGTTTTAATTAGGATAACTTAATATAATTGGTATTATATTTGATGATGTAATAGATAATATATGTGTTTTTTTATTTTATTTTTTTTAAACAAACTCGGAAGTTCATTGACAAAGATCAAAATACAAAGCATCAGAAATAAAAGAAGGAAGGACAGGACCCCGCTCCTCAGAGTCAGACATAAAATAGACTTTAGTTGCTAACACATGCGCTACCCTATTCGCTTACCATTTGACGTAACCAAAAGAACAATGCAAGAGTTCTTCAAAAAGTTGTTTACAGTTTGCTACAATACTATCGAAGTAAGATCTATCCAAAGTAGGACTTTTTAAAGCTTTTATAAATAAGAGAGAATCAGATTTAAAGAAGACATTACTCAAACCTTTCCTTTTAACCCAACTTCGAGCTTCTCTAAAAGAGAGAGCCTCAACCGTTTGCGGATCATGAGCTCCAAGGACAGCCTTATGACATGCAGCAATTACACCACCCTGAGAGTCCCTAATCACCCAACCTACACCCGCAAATGCATTATGTGATCTAAATGATGCATCAACATTGCACTTTACAAAGCCCACAGCAGGTCTATTCCAAAACACAGGCACAGAAAGGACGGAGGCATCGGAGACAGATTTGTGAACTTGGGCATTCTGCCAGGAATGGAACCATTCAAAACCTGCACCTAGAGCTTGAGCAACAGATGAGGAGTGTTGCTGCCAAACCACTGAATTTCTGAATTGCCATATCACCCAAATAACTAAGTAGAAATTCTGTATCTCTAAAATTGAAAAAGCATTGAACATGTTTGACAGAAACTCATTCATAGTGAAATTCTGCTGTAACTCATAATTAACAATAACACCCTCAAGAACCCGGGTCCAACATTCTCTTGCAAACACACAATCAATAAATAGATGCAGTAAGGTCTCGTTGGCATTTCCTCAAATTGGGCAGATTGTATCTATTTCCAAACCTCTCGAAGCCAGTCTAGTAGGGACAGGGATACACCCAATACCCAGCATCCACATCAAATTTTTAACCTTTGCTGTGATTTTGAGCTTCCACAGCAAAGACCAGAAACGTCCCATGTCAGCAAGAGTGAGAGAGGGAAAATTCCACATGAGTAACTTGTAAGTACTTCTAACTGAATATTGACCATTCTTCTCCTCTCGCCACAGTCAATCATCTTCACGCTGAAGAGGACTCAAGAGGATTTGAAGAATATACTTTTTGTCCCTCTCCGAGAATAAGTCATTTATAATATCAAACCAACCATCGTTAGTAATGAGGGAGTGCACATAATGAAAAGAGCAGTTACCAAGCATGGGAGTTGATATTCTCGGATTATCATGATCCAAAAGCCATGCATCACTTCAAATAGAAATAGAGTCACCAGCACCAACTCTCTTAATCAATCCTTCAAAAAAAAAGAAAACGCTGCACAAATGCTACTCAAAATGAAGGAGGGATTTGAGCCCAATTCAGATTCAAGCAGAGAATAATTTGGATAGTAACAAGCTTTATAGACCCTCGCCACTATAGAGTTTGGCTTGGTTAGTAGCCTCCAAACCTATTTTCCCAAAATAGCCAAATTAAACTTATGAAGTTTTCTAAAATTCAATCCGCCGCCAAGCTTTGGACAACACGTAGCTTCCCACTGTCTCCATAAAATACCCTTAGAGTCATTTGAACCTGAACCCCATCAATATCCATTCATCATTCTTTGGATATCATCACAAAAAGTGTTAGGAAGTAAGAATACACTCATAATGTTTGTAAGAATAAAATTTGGCAGTGCTTATGTATTTTTTTATATGATAAATATTAAATCAATTTAAGTAACGAAGATTACATACGTAACATTATATTGTTAAAAAAAAGTTTAAGTAAACTATATAATCAATTATATAATATATTTTTTAGTCCATTGCATAGTTGATTACATCATATTAAATATTGCCGTAGTAGTTTTTTTTTATCAAAAGGAAAAGCTAAAAAACACAAGAGTAGAAGACAAAAAGAAGAAGTTTAGAATAAAATTTTTTTTTTATTAGAACTATTTGTTGCTTGATTCATACAACGAGCATTAGGTAGGTTATTTATGATAAACTAGTAATTGTAACCACAAAGAGATTAAATGCTAGGTTTGGAGCTTAAGCTCTAAATATAAAAATAAATTCTTAAATTTATTATTGAAACTACTAAAACATAAACTACTTGATGCATAAAATATCTTAAAAGAAAATAATTTTTCATATTTCAAACGATCTGTCACCTCAAATATTACAAGGTAAATATTTAATTATTATAATTATTTTTTTTTGTTATGATTGGAGAGAATGGATTTTATTTTGATTTTCTTTTAAAGTATTGACTATTGAGAGAGATGGATCCACCTTTCATCTTTACCCAAATTGGATATGACACTTCTCATTAAACTTTGGAGTGCTTAAGTGCAAAATTAATAATCTAATAATCTTAGAGGATTAGTTGGATTGACCATGATTCAATTTTGAATGCAAAATGATAAATAATTAAGTGTTTGTCCTTATTATAAATTTTCTATTTTAAATGTGAATGGTTTTTTCTTTTTAATTTTTTTAGGAGTCCAAATAAAAAGAAAGAAAATTATTGATTATGTAATAAGAGTAATTTCTTTTTTTTAATAATATTCATCAAATTAATGATAACCATAACTTCAATGATAAAACTACTATCCTATATCTGATTATGTTTGTCTAAACAAACATATTTTTTTTAAAGTTCTCAAACAACATTTCAAAATTACTATTAAATATATATTTTTTAATTAAAAATATTTACTTTTATCAATTTAAAAAAATATTTACTTTTACCTGTATATAAAAGATTTGTAAATTTTTTACATGGAGTTTGTAATTTAGAATATTGAAAGAGAAAGTATATAGAAATAAAAAAAAAAAGTTCCGTTTATTTCGAAAAAAAAAATTCAGTTATGAAATCCAATAATTGAAATTTAAGCCTTCTTTTTTCCCCTTCCTAAACATGACTTCCCCTCGGCTGTAAACAAATAATGGTTATTGAGAGAGATTATAAATTATGCATAGAAAAGAAATTGATGAAATATCAATAAAGAAAATAGAGTTAGAGCACGAAATAAACTAATAAAAGACGAAGTAAGCATAGAGAAGAAAGAAACCCATAAAT
Source organism: Jatropha multifida (assembly GCA_948099535.1). Classification (NCBI taxonomy): domain Eukaryota; kingdom Viridiplantae; phylum Streptophyta; class Magnoliopsida; order Malpighiales; family Euphorbiaceae; genus Jatropha; species Jatropha multifida. The sequence continues at coordinate 5,002 of CANUEX010088676.1, read as the reverse complement.
CATATATAGCTTTGTTTGTATATAATTTCTCTTTCTTCGGATGCATTGTTCTTTTTAGCAGAAAATAAGCCCCACGTCACTTCATACTCAATTCTCTTTCTCTTCTCTTCAAATTCTTTTAATTTTCACCATTTTCCTCTTTCCTTTTTCAGCTCAACATCAATATTGCATGTTTTGTATTTCTTTAAATTAGATGAAGGGAGTTGTTTGATTTTTCTTGTTGATTATTCAAGTCTCTTATTCACCTCTGAGTGTTTCTTTTTAGTTTTGGAATGGGACCCATGAGAGGTTTTAAGAGAAGAAAGAAAGCAGAGAAGAAGGTTGACCAGAATGTATTGGCTGCTGCTTTGTCTTCATTGCATCCCCATCCCCAACAGCCCTTGGATTGGTGGGATGATTTCTCTAAGAGGATTACTGGTACACATTCTATTTCAGTTTTTGATTCTACATTTTATTAGTTTATCATTCTTTGATTATTGATTCTGATTGTTGGATATCTTGTTCGGAGTTTTTGATGGTTGGTTCTGTTCTATGCACTGATATTAATGTTTGCGTTTTAAGCAAATATTTTTTTTTTCACATAGATGAATTTTTATGACATGGGTCGGATTAAGTTTATGGTAATTAAGTTGATAGTGATTGCTGTTGTACATTCTTTATCAATTGTGTTTTACACATATTTTATATATTCTTTTAAAAGAGTATCAGCCAATGGATTGCTCTTTTGCTGTATGTGTATGGTTCTGTTCTTGCATGAATCGTTGAATTTTTAATTTAATTCCTTTCCTTCCGTTTTTGTGGTTTGTTGTTTAGAGTTGCATTAGTTATTTTTGTTATCATTTTAATAGAATTTCAGGTCATGGGTCAAGTCTAGTTTTCACTGGGTAGATGATTAGCTCAATGACTGCTAGTGAAGAGGTTGTTATTACGCATCAAAAAGTTATGAAGTTTATGAAGATGGGCTGTTTGTATCTATTGAAATTTTGATACAAGCTGAGATGCAGTTACTAATTAATTATTTACACAAGGTAATGGTGAAAAAGATGCGCGTATATGTGCATTTGTGTAAAAGTGGTTCATGCTGCCGAACTGAGTACATAGGACTAGTTTTTGTTCTGTGCCTGACTGTCTGTACAACTTGGTGCTTAATATACTAGTCCAGACTGTCCATTGCTTTTTTCTGTTTCTATAGATGAATGGATTTTTTTATCTATATAAATGACTCAACGAGAACCTAAAATTGTTCATTGAATCCATTTACAAAGCAACTTTCTTGTACGTGAGATGAAGCATGGCAGACAAAGTTGTATAGACCTTCTCCAATTGGCCATTGTGTAAATATTGAGGTTTCATGGTTCTGCCACCGCAATCTGCGACTATAATTGTGTTTATCTCATTTTCTTGGTGAATATATATGGACACACGCATGGTTGTATATAATCTGATTCTCAAGCTGCGTTATATGCACTCATAGTGAACAGTGCTTTCTAGTTTTTGTGTCAGTCCTGAAACCATGCTTTGTACGAGGACATAAATGCAGAAATAAAGTCCTAGAAACATGATAGTAAAAATGAACAGCACAAGTTTTGTGGCATTTGTTTAAGTACAGTATGAGTTAATTGTTCAAAATTCTGTACGAATGATTTTTTTTAGTAAAACTAGTATCCTTTCTCATTATATAGTTCTTATGAATGTTTTCCCAGGAACTACTGAGAGGAATACCTAACTTTTGTGTATAATTTATGTTTGTGAAGTATTTTAAATTGTTTCATTTTGTTTGTTCCAGAAGCACCTTTCAGTTTCCTGTTTGAACTTAGAACACTTTCTTTATGTTATTGAGCTTAATGTCAGAAAACTAAAGTAGTTCTGTGTCAAGTCCATAGATGAATGGTTTTGTGAAACTTATGTATTGAGTGAGATCAGTTCATAATTCTAAAAACAATTCCATTGTTGGATAAGAAATGGCATTCTAAAATATTATGCATGCTGCTCTTTTTGCATTGAGACTAAATTAAAGATAAATTGTTCTTCTGTAATCAACTACTTTATTGACTTATGATTAGTTTATTTTGCTGCCTATCTGATATGATAGAAGACCAAACATTCATTCTTTTGAAATATCTTATTATTTGTTCATTTCCTTGGAATACTTTGACATTTGATTGTTAAATGTGCATGTGCATGTGCATAATAGTTATTCGTGTTCTTCTTTTAGGGCCTCTATCAGAATCACGAAATTCTATGAAATTTGAGTCTGTTTTCAAAATTTCAAGAAAGACATTCAACTACATCTGTTCCCTTGTGAATGATGTTCTTACGGCAAGGCAATCTAACTTCAGCTGTACGAATGGGAAGCCATTGTCTCTAAATGACCAAGTGGCTATTGCTCTTAGGAGGCTTAGCTCTGGTGAATCATTGTCAAATATTGGTGATGCATTTGGGATTAACCAATCAACTGTTTCTCATTTAACCTGGCGATTTGTGGAAGCGATGGAAGAAAGAGGGCTGCATCATCTTCGTTGGCCTTCCTCCCAAACGGAGATGGAAGAGGTAAAGTCCAAGTTTGAGAAGCTACATGGCCTTCCTAATTGTTGTGGTATGATCGACACTACGCACATTGTCATGACTCTGTCTGCAGTAGACCATTCAAATGATGTATGGATTGATCGGGAGAAGAACCACAGCATGGTCTTGCAGGCAATAGTGGATCCTGACATGAGAATCCGTGATGTTATTGTTGGGTACCCAGGCAGTTTAAGTGATGCTCTTGTACTCCAAAACTCTAGTTTCTACAAACTTTCTGAAGAAGGGAAAAGGCTAAATGGAAAGAAGATCAAGCTCATGGAAGGAGCAGAATTAGGAGAATACATTATAGGAGATGCAGGTTTCCCCCTACTGCCATGGCTACTTACTCCTTTTCAACATGCACTCCCAGGTTATCAGGCCGAGTTTAATAAGCTACATTCTGCAGCAAGAGTGGTAGCACAAATTGCATTGGCAAGGCTAAAGGAGATGTGGAGGATAATGCATGGAGTAATGTGGTTACCTGATAAGAATAAGCTGCCTAGAATAATCTTTGTTTGCTGTTTGCTTCACAACATTGTTATTGATATGGAGGATAAGGCGCTTGAGGAGATGCCCATATCTCATCATCATGACAAGGACTATCGGCAACAAATTTGCGAATCGGCCTCCAAAACTGGTATTGATACGAGAGAGAAGTTCTCTTACTACATATCTAATAAATTGCCACCTTAAAGAGTGTTAAATCATGCATAGACAAGCTGATATGATAGAGAAGTTTGAATTCTGTGATCTTTAGACCCTCTCAGGAACCAGAGCATGATTCTCAACATCTAATAGAGAAGGTTTGGATTGGTTTTTGCCTATTATGGATTGTAGCTGTAATGGACAATGCCCTAAAAGGGCAAACAAAGTAGAAATAGATAGAATAAGCAAATAATGGATATTATACTGATAACTGACAGCAACATTTTCTACTTGTCTAAATTTTGAAAGTTTGTCTTCAAAATTGCCTTTTAAGACTTCTCACTTGAGTTCAGAGGAAAGTTTTCATACCCAGGCCCGATCATAGAGTCGGTAAAGGCAGTGAGTGGGTCAAGGGATATATATTAATATTATACAAAACAATTTACAATTAGTAGATTTTATTAAATAAATCATATATATATATATATATGAACTAAATAAAATTGAAAATGATAAAATTTATTAAATAAAAATATTATAATAATGAAACTTCGTTGCAATAAATTTTTTATAAATAATTGAAAATAAATATTATATTGTAAAACAGAAAAAGTATATATAATGATAATTATTTCTATATTAATTAATAATGCTTGAGTGTTTTTTAATAAGTTTCACATATTGACAATAATTTAATAAATATAATTTTTAGTCTTATGGAATGATGAGAGTATTAAAGAATATTATTTTTATAAAATAGAAGCAAAATATTGAATAAAATTATTTTAGAAATAAGAACATATTTAATTTTGCCAAAAACAAGATTCTCTATAAAAAAAGGAAAGTGATTGAATGTCACGACCCAAAACCGTGGGCCGGACCGGCACTAGGACCTAGATAAGCTTAAGGCCTCCGAGGTCCGTAGTAAGCCTAAACTATAAAAATCCATTCCTATTATCATTTGACTATCGGAATAGTAAGCCCATATTATGACATTTTCATAAGTCAATCAGAGTTAATAATTCTGACCTAGCCTTAGTAATACATACTATTCACAGCTCGGGCGCATATCCATATAATAAAAATATTTTCTCATACAAATATTTATTCGTCATAATATGATCAAACTATACAGTCTCCAGATAGTCATTTACACTCCACAATTTATTTATAATCACATGATAATTTTATTACAAGTCAATATTCGATCAAACATCCTAACTGGGGAGTTAAATAAAATATGCGAAGTATTCTAAATATTATTAGAAAGTTTATACTAACATGATTACTTCTCTGCGAAGAAGGAAGCAGAGTCTTATGGACCAACAGTATCCTTATTTTCTGAAAAATATTTATGGAAGGGGGGTGAGTTTCACTAAACTCAGTGAATAATAATAAATAATGCAAATCCACACATTCAAGCAGTATGCTTTCACAATATAACAAATGACATACTTCATAAGCACGTGTCATACAACAGCATCTTCAAACAAGTCACATTCAAATACTCACAACATGTGAAAATTAGTCAGTGATGTCACAAATCCATCTGTTGGCCCCAGGCCAATTCCATAATAATAATATATATATAATAGGGAGCCGATCCCCCATACTAGGTCCACTGACCCATAGTGACACACGTCGTCCCAATTTTCACCCAGATACAAAAGCACATTATTTCACATCACAATTATTCACAAAAATATTCAATACAATAAATGCAATATGTGAATGTAATCAAGGGCGGAAATTATATAAATTAGAGAACTGAGATATTATATATCAAATACTG
>CANUEX010088668.1:0-14885 GCA_948099535.1 Jatropha multifida | reverse complement strand
ATTAGTTCAAAGATAAAACATGGGAATGAAACTGCAATTTGCAAGCAAAGATCTACCTTTAAAAAGGATTCAGCCAGAATCTGTGCAATACTAGCTGCTGGCATGGAATGAGTTTGTACTAACAAAGAAGCTTCTTCAAACAACTCCTGTGCCTTAAGAGAAAGAAGCTGCAGTAATCCAATTGGTTGCTTCTCAAATGCCTCGGAAAAAGAGAGACCCAGAATATTTGCAGCTTTTACGACAGCTACTATTCTCTTACACATACCGCGTCCACTACCCTCAGTAAAAATAGTTGCTAAACTCTCCAACACCTTCATTTGCATATTCAGATCATACAAAATATATTGTTAGAAAAGCCTCAGTCAATAATTATATTAACAAAATAAAATTTTTAAGTTACAAGCGTGAAACATGTTACCATAAATGCCAATAAAGCATCATTTGGCTTAGCAATCAAATTCACAAAACCATAATAAACTAAAGTACTTTGCAATAGACCAATAGTTACCTCCACATAGATTGTTTCTCAGACGATGAATTTGACCTCCACATTCCAAGTGAAACCTTTTGTAAATCATGACTCAAAAGTGTGTAAAACTCTAAAGTAGGACAAGAATTGTAATTGTTTTGCTTGTTCTAGTTTGGAATTGGAGTAAATAAATAAACAAGAATTAATCAAAATGTAATAAAAAATGTAAACAGGAAGGAGCTAGCAATACCAATTTCATAAACAAGGCCAGAAAAAGCAGACCTCCTGTAAGCCAAAGCACAAATGGGTCTTATAATTTAAGCTGTTATGTATTATGATACTAATTAAGAGCTTTTTGATGGGTTTTGCTAAATTTAATTTGTTGATTGTCATTTTTGACTCATGAGTTGTATTATTAGTAAATGTCTTTATCTGTGAAATTTGCATTTACTTTAAATTTAAGGGAAAATAAGAAAAAGCGTTTAGTGATTGCTGCATTTAGTTTGAATTGATTGATGCAGTTGAAAAATTGGATTTTTTTTTTCTAATATAATTATCCATTGTTAAGGTGTGGATTAAAGATAAAGCAGCTAACAGTAGGTGGGAAGAGAGTGAAGCTTACAATTTGGGATACTGGCATGCAATCTTATATTTCAATTTCACTCTTTACATCTTTAACAGAGTATAATGTTTTTACTTTTTATCCTAATAAGTAGAGATAAAATCCTGCAGTGTCAAAGGAGTTCTTTTTAATATATCTTTCATTTTTTTTTTTAAATATGGCCTAAATTTCATTTTTTTTTATATATCTTTCAACTGAGTATATTTCAATTTCATTTTTTTGTTCTTTTTTTATATTTCAATGCAACGTGAGATATTGAAAGTGAAACAAAAGCTTGAGGAAAGCTATTCACTAGAAGTCAGAAGTTAACTAGTGACCACTTTACTTTTGCAAAACTGCAATTGTTCAGCAAATAAATGAATGAATAACCATTTCTTTTCTTTTTTCGTTGGATTAAAAAAAAAACCAACTAATGGCTACATTATTTTTTCAACCACAGTCACAGTCAACACAAATGAAAACAAAAAAAAATGTAACAAATCTTACCAAACGAGAAGGAGAGACGGAGAAAGAGCTCCTTCTTGGCCGCCGGTCTTGCAGGCGGTGGTGGAGCTGCTTCTTGGCCGCCGCTCTTGCGCAGAAATGGAGACAGAGAGATACGATCGTGGCCGCCGGTAAACACCAGATGGAGAGGACAGCGTGGCCACCGACGGTGGAGGTCGTCGTGGCCGCCGGTGGTGGGCAGAGATGACAGACAGGAGAGGAGAGGGAGACTGAGACGAGAGGAGATTTTGATCAAGAGAAGGAGGAGGAGAATGGGAGTGACCTAATTTTGTCGATACAACAGGTCTACAGTGCCCTAAACGGTACCGTTTAGGGCGTGGTCTTTTTTTTTTTTAATTTCATGTTATTAGAAACGGACTGCATATCCCTTTTTAATATCATGGAGTATAAAACGGCGCCGTTCGGACTTTTATTATTTTGCGCGTCCTCTTCTTAGAAACGGAATGGATATCCGTTTCTAAAAAGAGGAACATTGAAACGGCGCCGTTTAGTGCTATTTTATTGCTTTCCATATTAGCAACGGATTCAATTTCCGTTTCTAATATGCGTTTCTAAGGAATAACAACCAGTCCTTATTCAGATAACAACGGATATACAATCCGTTGCTAATGTTCGTTTCTAAATCCATCTCTAATTCATTCCTAATTCATGTGCGCCAATTTCTGCTAATTTTAGCAATGGATTTTTCCATTTTTAATTCGTTTCCATTACGTTTCTAAAAATGGTAAAAGATACAAGATTATTTTTCGTTTCTAATCCGTTGCACTTCCATTTTTAAAAATTTGCTGCTAAATCGCGTTTTTCTTGTAATGCTATATTTGGTGGTTCGGCAGGTCGCGATAGTAATTCAGCAAGGAAGCAAAGAGTTAGGGAGATATACTCTATTATACCTTAACAAAAGCCTAATCCAAGACCACCAATATCATTTTCTGAGATCGACAGCGAACAAGTCCATACACCACATAATGACACCTTGGTAATCGAAGGGATCCTAGAGAACTTTTTGGTGAAAAGAATCCTAATAGATGAAGGTAGTGCAGTTAATATGATGACTATGGATGTATTCAAGGCCCTCAAATTAGACCAAACAAAGCTCTAGCCAGTCCAAACTCCACTTGTTAGGTTAGCAGGTAAACCGGTGCAGGTATCAGGAGTAATGAATATGGATATGGAGCTCTGCGAAGATAATTTATCAAGGAGACTGAAATTAGAATTCATGTTGGCTGACATCCAATTCCCTATAACACCACATTAGGAAGGTCAGCCCTATACGAGCTAGAAGCAGCAACATGCATTAGATACTTAATCATGAAATTCTATTCGGATGAAGGCGAAGTAGTGGCTGTGAAGGGTTTACCACTCACTCTACTGATCATATGGATGCCAAAGGGAGAACCAACTACTCAATCCACAGAACACCCTCCCTTTAATATCCCTAGACAAAAAGAAGACTCAAGTCTTGAACTAGTGGGCGAAAAGTGGAGAAAGGGAAACACATAACATTGGGAACGATGTCCAAAATGACATGAAAGAAGTTTTGAAAGATCATGTTCACAGTTTTGCCTGGATTATAGAGGATATTGTGGGCATCAACCCTAATGTTGTATCCCATAAACTCAGCATAGACCCAAGTTCTAAACCAGTCAAGTAGAAGAAGCGAAATCACGGCTTCGAAAGACAGCAGGCTATAGCTGTAGAAGTGGATAAGATTTTAAAGGCGGGCTTTATAAGGGAGGTGAACTACCCATAATGGCTGGGAAATGTTGTTCTTGTACCAAAACCCAATGGAAAGTGGAGACTATGTGTTGATTTTACCGATCTAAACAAAGCTTGTCCAAAAGACTCTTACCCTTTACCTAATATTGTTCAACTGGTTGGCTCAACAGCCGAATACGAGGGGTATAGTTTTATAGATGCAGTAGTAGGATATCACTAGAAAAGAATGAATGAGTTAGATGAAGAGAAAACTAGTTTTGTCACAAACCGAGGCATTTACTGTTATTAGGTCATGCCTTTTGGATTAAAGAATGCAGGGGCAACGTATCAGAGGCTAGTTAACAGCATGTTCAAGGATCAAATCGAGCAAACCATAGAAGTTTATGTTGATGACATGACAATAAAGAGTATCTGAATTGTTGATCATCCTAGAGATTTGTAAGAAGCATTTCAGATTCTGAATCAGTTCAACATGAAGCTCAATCCAGAAAAGTGCACTTTTGGAGTAAAAGTAGGAAAGTTTTTGGGATTTATGATATCTCTGAGAGGGATAGAGGGAACCCCAAGAAAATTAAGGTAATCTTGGAGATGCGACCACCCGCCAACATCCATGAAGTACAACAGTTGAATGGTCGAATAACAGCTTTAAGTAGGTTGGTCTCCTGTTCAGCCAAAAGATGCATGCCCTTTTACCAGACGTTGAAATAGTTGAGAGATTTTAGATGGGATGATCAGTGCCAGGTCGCCTTCAAACAAATTAAAGAGTTTCTTTCCTTCACCCCCCTCTTGAGCAGACCCAAGAAGGATGAACCTCTATACCTATATCTTGCGGCTACTAAAAACTCTGTCGCTTCCATTTTACTCAGGGAAGAAGGTAGCAAGCAATATCCTGTCTACTACGTGAGTAAGGTCCTCAGAGGAGTTGAACTGCGATATCCGTGTATTGAGAAGCTAGAGTTCATTGTCCTTACATCCGTGAATCGTTTGTGTCATTACTTCCAATCTCACACCATAGTTGTCCGCACAAATCATCTATTGAAGGTGTTACACTAAGATGAAACTTCCAGAAGATTAGTAGAATGGTCAATCAGATTACACAAATTTGATATCAAACATGAACCTCGTACTGCATTGAAGGCACAAATTCTAGCTGACTTTGTGGCTGAATTTCATGGCGAAGTCAAGACAAGAGGTCCATAGACCGCAGTGCCGAACATCGACTCTGATATATGGAAACTACCTATGAATGGAGCCCTAGAAAATTTGGGAGTAGCAGTGGGGGTCATCCTATAAGGGACAGGGAAGATAAAAGTGCAATATGTAGTTCGCTTAAGCTTTTCCATAACAAATAATGGGGCAGAGTATGAAGGCTTGATAGCAGGGCTTATGTTAGCACTTGAGGTACGGCCTTCAATCCTCCATATCTTCCTAGACCCACAGCTTGTTGTAACTCAAATCATAGGTACATTTACAACCAGGGAACCGAACTGGCCAAATACCATTCCTTAGCCATATCTCTCCTAAACAAGCTAGAAGAAGGAGGATGTGCTTGGAAGTTGATCAAGATCGAAAGAGTAAAAAACAAAGAGGAAGACGCCATAGCCAAAGCTACCTCATGAGGGGAAGCCTTATCAAAAGGAGTCATAGTAGAACAATAAGATTATCCGAGCTTTGAGAAATAAGAAGTCTTAGTCACCTAAAATGGAAACAATTGGATGAGCCCAATCATAGATTTTTTACAAAATGATGTTTAGCTAGCAGATAAGCACGAGGCCATTAAGCTTTGTAGAAAAGTGATGAACTATGCATTGGACAATGGAGAGTTATACTGAAGGTTGAAGTCACACCCTTGGGTGAGATGTGTAACCGAAGAAGACGAAAACTACGTAATAAGGGAAATACACGAAGGAGTGGGTGGAGCATTGAAAGCTCGAATGCAATGCTTCGGAAGATCCTACTATCAGGATACTATTGGCCTACCATGAAAAGAGACGTTTGCCATTGCACGACATATGAGAAGTATGATAGAGTACCTAGACAACCCTCAGTAGAGTTACAACCGTTAGCGTCATCTTAGTATTTCGCACAGTGGGGGATACACAACTTGGGTCCTTTCCCCATGACAACAACTCAGAGGAAGTTTATAGTGGTCGCGATTGATCACTTCTCTAAATGGATAGAAGCAAAAGCCTTTAGCACCATTACACTAGCTCAAATCATAGGCTTCTTCAGAAATAATGTAATATTCAGATATGGCATGCCTAATAGAATAGTCATTGATAATAGGAAGCAATTTGACTCAAGAGCCTTCAAATCCTTTTGTGAAGAGTGGCACATCAGCTTGCATTTCACATCAGTAGCTCATCCACATACCAATGTCCTTATCGAAGTTAGCAACATAACCATCCTGCAGGGACTGAAGAAAAGATTGGATGGAGAAAAAGCCAACTGGGCAGATGAGCTGAACAGTGTACTATCGGCCTACAGGATAACACTTTGCCAAGTGACAGGGCAGACACCATTCTCTTTTGTATATGGAATGGAGGTTGTGATACTAGTAGAAATTGGCTTACCCAGTAGGACTAAAGAATATAATGAGCTCGAGAGTAATGAAATTTTAATGGTTAGCTTAGATTTAGCAAAGGAGCTTAGAGAAGACATCGCAACCCGAACAGAAGCATACAAACAAAGGGTAGAAGATACTTCAATAGAAAAGTCAAAGGGGAGTAGTTCAAGGAAGGTGACATAGTTTGGCGAAAGGCAAAAATTACTAAGGGCTTGACAAGAGTTGGAAAGTTGGGACAGAATTGGGAAGGTCCTTATGAGGTGTCAAAACAGATAGGTCCAAGTACTTACAAGTTAAGAAAGATTGAAAGAGCTAAACTGCCCAGGACTTGGAATGCTGATAACCTTAAAAGAGCATGTTGTATCTCTTCCTCATTCTGTAATGTGTAGAAATTCTATTAGTTGAAATAATAAAATAATATGACCTCAGGTTTTTTCACTTAATGTATTATGCCCTCCAAAAATAGAAGGACACAATACATTAGGTTTTTCCTAAAGGATCTTACATAAAAAATTGCTTCTCCATGTGTAGCTATAAGTTTGTTAGAGGCCCAAGTGGCCCAATTTTTTTGGTTCAATGGGACAATTCGCCAGAGGCCTAAGTAACCCATTTTTCTCCGTCCAATGGGATAAATTCGCCAGAGGCCTACATGGCCCAATTTTCCCCGTCCAATGGGACAAGTTCGCTAGAAGCCTAAGCAACCCAATTTTCTTCGTCTAATGGGACAGTTTGCTAGAGGCCTAAGAGGCCCAGTTTTCTCCATCCAATGGGACGGTTCGCTAGGGATAATCTGAACAGCCCAACCTAATCTGCGGGATCTATAAGTTGAGGTACACATCTTTCGCCATTTAACTTAACTGGCATAATTGATAAGTCATTATTTATTAAGTGCACTTTTCAATTAAATTAACTAGCCTAAGCATGTATTATAGATCGCCAGTATGGATATGCCATTAATTTGTTAAGTGATTACCTGTAAACATGCTTAGATTGCCCAATATTTTAAAATAATGACATATTGGATATAAAAAAACAAGTAAAAAAGTTAAGTAAATAGAGAAGGTTGCAAATTAGAAACTTTCCTTTCATTAACTTAAAACTCCTTACATTAATAATTACAAATTCCTACAAAAAACTAAAAGCAAAAATAATACACAAATTTTAGTCACCCTACTCAGGTGGAGCAAGTGAACTAGCTCCAGATGAACTAAGCTGGTCCCCATCACCATCACCATCAGCCTCCTCTGGATAGACGTTGTTTATCCAATCCCAGTCCACATCTGGTTACCTCTCTTTAAGTTCGGCCAGTATATTCAATCGAAGACTTAAAAAATCTGTCGCCAAATCATCATCTTGGGACTCTTCTCGCCCCCTCAACTTTTGCACTTTGGCCTCCAACTCTCTCACCTTACTATCCAACTCCCCCACCTTAATCTCTAGCTCCTTGTTTTTGTTCGAAAGGCCCCAGTTCTCTTCTCAATTTATCTATATTAGCATCCTGATAAGCAAGCTCAGCCTTGTGCTGATCCTCCTGATCTTGCATGGATTTTGTAACATCCTTCAATGCAATATCCATCTCATTTTTTTAAACCTCCAGTTCAGTCATGGTAGACTTGAATCTTTGTAGTCGAGCATATTGAAGGGAATTTGCATTCACTGCCTGGAACAAACACTGGTTGAAGAAGTCAGTTGTCCCCTGATCATCCCTGTGCTCGAAGTATCGAGAATCAGCAGGAAACAAGCAAGCACGAGCCAACTCTCGGCTAGGGCCGTCATTCTAAATACTATAATTAGACCCATATCTATTGATAAAGTAAGAGTGGAGATCGACAACTTTGGTTCGAGGAGGAGGGTGGGGGAGCAGAAGCTAAAGTAGGGTTGGGAGCTGAAGTTGAAGCAAGTTCCTCCCTTGACCTTTTTCTAGATGGATTGATAGGAGGAGTGGGTGCAGTACTATCAGCAATCGGCTCGGCAGATGGTGAGGTAGGTGCCGGCTCGGTAATAGGTTCTGAGGGAGGCACCTCCTTGGGGGCATCAGTTGACGCTCATCGTTTCATGGTGTCAACAATCTTTGACATTTCAGAACCTCTTCCCTTCTTAGGAGCCATATCTACACAAAAAAAAGAAAAAAAAAATTAAAAAGTGTTAGTGTTAACAATCTTAAGTAAAGTACTTAAGAAACAAGAAGTACCATGATCGGAAGGGTTCGACCTAACGGGTCCACTAGGTGATCAGATGGGATAACCCTCAGCTATCACCTTCCTCAAATCTACACAGCCGAGCCCCTTAGCCTTTATGAAATCTACTTCCCCTTGGTTGTAAGGAGTGGGTAGCAGAGGGAGAAAGCATTGCGGGTCTATAAACCATCTGTTCGGAATTCTAAACCCCCTAGAGAATTTGACTATGAAATACTTCGATTTCCAATTCTTCAAAGAAGAAATCTTTAACTTCTTAGAAAAAATATTACAATTTGCCTTCGCCTGAAGAAAGCAATGGTCCTCATTCGGGCGTATAGAAAAGTGATATAAATCCCGAACTATGCTGGCATTTAAAATATTCTCATTTTCCTTAGCCAACACAATTACTCCACAAAGAAATCTTAGACTGTTAGGATGAAGCTGATTTAGAGTTATCTGATAGCTATTAAAAAATGATTTTAAAGGCTCGAAAAGTGAAAGCCGAACCCCAGATCAAAAACTTTCTTCATACAACATGATAGAATCTTCATCTAAAGAAGAGTTGACCCTCGTATCCTCAGAAAGGCGGATTAATTTAAATTCAAATGGGATATTGTATGTATAATATATATCTAGTAGTTTTTCCTCATCTATATTAGAAGGGATATAAGTTATCCAAACGTTCTCTTTCCTCCCCCTCGCCTCACCCACTCTTAAATCGGCCTCCTCACGAGGCTTGCCACTAGGGTGCTTAGATAATATTTGAACATCCTTATCACTGGAAGAACCTATAATCCTAACCGAACAAAATAAATAAGAAAGGAAGAAGAAAAACTTGCTAGATTTGCGTATTTTAGAGAGAGAAATGTATTCTAGAGAGAGAAGCTCTAGAAGTTAAGAAATGACAAGAGTAACAAATGAAACAAAAATGACCCTTATATAGACAAGGCGAGGCATGTGAAGAGTTGCCTCATTAACAAATGAAATAAAAATGACCTTTAAATAGATCAGGTGAGGCATGTGAAGAGCCGCCTCATTTAATAAGGTGACTCCTCAAAACACCTTGGCGCATCGAGCTCTGCAACGAGCAATAATAACACCTCAGGTCATCATTGCAAACCCTTTTAAAAAAATAAATAATAATGATACAATAAAATAAAACTTGAATGCAATTAAAAGCTCTACAGATATAATATTTGGATATAAATGACCAAATAACTAATGGGGGACCACTATTAACATATAATAATAAAATATCTTAACTAAATAATTAAACTCCTAAAATAACTCTAAATAGAAAATAAATCAAGACTCTAAATCCTATTTTGAAACGAATTATTCGGACTCCAATATATATATCCTAATTTTACCTTAAAGTGGGAACGATCACTATTATTTACTCTCAAAATTCTGAAAGTTTAACAATAGCATTCCTTGGATTTTTGTACTATTATTTTATAAATGGCCCCTCTTACCAAACAGAAATGCAGAAAAGATGAAAATACATTTCATCAACACAGGCTACCATCAAGTGCATATATTTCACACAAATTCAAGGAAAATACCTAATGATAGACTTCCCGGAGAAAAAGTCATAAATCTATATGCTTGCAATCATCATAACACATGAGGTTACAACAGTTTTAACAAGCATTTTATCCCTTTCATTTTGTCTTTATAATGATTTTCTCGTTCTTGAATTCTCTACCAATAATAATTCCAGTCTTGCTTTTATTTCCTTCATTTTCTCTTTCTTCCTCAATGCCTTCATTGTACAGCTTTTACTTAATTGCAACTTTAATTTCTGCTCCTCCACTCTCTTTAAGTCAGATTTTGTATAATCTATCCTTCCATAAAGCACATTCATGACCTCAATAGCATGTGAACGATATTCATTATCATATCATCAAAAGAACTTACAATCATTCTCTCTATCCCTCCACATTGGGTAGCAAAAAAATCTTTGACCAAGGTTTGATCGGTCCATGAGGTGTACAAATGTGCTCATTGATTATGGCGGCATACGACTTTTGAGTTGCTGGATGTTGATATCATTGAAGCCTCGCTCATAATAACACCAGATGAAGTCTCCATTCTCAGCTTTTCTGAAATGCAAAAAAACCCTAGTTTACTTCCTAAAAATCAAAATTGCACGACAGATGCAAGTTTCAAGTAACGCTTCAAATGGCAAATGTTAGAAGAGAAAAGAGATAGTGAGAAGAAGAAAACATTTTTATTGGAAGAGAAGAAGATGACATATACAGAAGTACGGATTCATGAGAGAGAGAGAGAGATCGATTTGAGGATTTTTGATGTTGCAAAGGCTGTGTCGATGAAGAAGGTGAAGGCAAAGATGAAAAGGATTGTTTCATGTACCCCCTCCACTATTTAGTTAAACGAGGTGTTTTAATGGTGTGGCCCATTTTGAAAAGGCAAATGGAAATTAACCAAGTTTCTAATATATATGATCTAGTAATTCACATATAATGATGCTATGAATGTTAATAATTACTTGGTTACGGCAATATTGAAATGATGACATTGGACTTATATAATTAATTTCATATCTCCAGTCTACAATAAACAATCGATATCTAACTTTATAATAAAAGTTAGTAATGCATATATAATTAATTTCATATTTAGGTGGCTTTTTATTGTGGGGAAGTCGAAGTTTTGGGAAAGCTGAACCTTCTGCAACTATTGTTTATTCCATTTTTTAATTTGTATAATGAGCATGTTATAATATACTTTTAATTATCATTATTAAAGCCATTGTATGCGTTTAATTTTGTGATAACTACTAAACTTTGAGATCATCAGTATGTCAATTTGTGTAACAAATAATTTATTGATTATAGTGTATCTACATGATGTGTGTCGATTATTACATGATATAGTAAATTGTTTGTATAAAATATGCTTCATAAAATTTAATTACAGCTTATGAGATGTTTTTGTCAAATTTTTCTAGTACTCTTCTTGTACTTCTCTGGGATTCAAAGTATGAAGCACCCATTAATCACATTATATTTATTATCAATGAGCACAATTCGACTTATATGTAAATTATAAACTATAATTATATTCATATTTACTAATTAGCCTAATTACTGAGCTTTAATTTACCTTTACTAATCTTTAAATTAATTATTACAATTTTCTTATATATAAATCATAAAGTATAATTATTTTCATATTAAGCCTAACCATATATGTCTAGTGTTAATTTTGTGAATATTGGTCGGATTACTATTTTTTTTTAAAGATTACTAATTTTCATTCTCAAACACACACGCACACTAGGAATTTTATATGTAAAATTAATTACTACAATTTAGTCATACATAAATTATAAAATATTATTGAAATTACTAATCATTAAATTACAATTACTTATTAGCCTAATTACTATTCTTTAATTTACCATTACTAATCTTTAAATTGACCACTTTACCCTTAGCACTTAACCCTAACAACTTGCCATATAAATAGCACACATAACTTGTAACACCCGTCGCCCAATCCCGGAGAACAAGACGGCAAGCGCTACATTCGATGCTGGAGCATCGACCGATGTCACTTACTAGCTCTAAATCACATATTAGAAGTGGTTAATTATTCAAAAGGAGGCAAGTGATTTTTTTTAATAACATTTTTTTTAAAAAATAAATCAAAGCTTAGGGAAATTCCTAAGAAAAATTTCGCAAGAGTTTCCCCTAAAAATTGACTTGCCACACAAAGAAAAAGTATACACACACTTCCAATATAATTGTCTCCAAACCCCATACTCCAATTCAACTCAAATCATTAACAAGCACTTCTAAATATCCATCCACTAGTTTTAGATACCATCATCAATATTATAAACCCGCTTACTTCAGGAATAATTATTGATATTCATACACCAAAATATAATAAAAGCTATTACTCAATTAATCACAACTCTTAACTAATAATTAACTTAATGTATACAACCTTCACCGTTTACAATATTTATATATATGCCAAAATCACCATACAAGAAATATCCTACCCAAAATGGTATATCTACCCTGGTGCTCACTTCTGGTCCTGAATAGCATCCTTCGCTCCTAACCTGCTCATAATAAAAATCAACGCGCTGAGTGGAAGACTCAATGGTGCTAAATGATCAACAATTTAAGATAACAAGCATAGCCAAATAATAAGTCTTGAAAATGCTTTAAATTACTCAAAATATATAAATTAAATACCGAAATCACATTAATTAAATTTGAGCACCATGAAAACCATAAAACAAAAGGAAAAAGATTATAATACATATGAGTCTTCATTCTTTATAATTTAATAAAATTTCATTCTTAATTAAGGTTCATACTAAACAAAAAGAACGTAAGCAGATTGGATCATGGCCTGTGAAAGCGCCACCCCCATCACATAATCGTGGCTTATGGAAGCGCCACCCCTATCATATAATTGTGGCCTGTGAAAGCACCACCCCCATCCTATAATCGTGGCCTGTAAAAGCAACACCGTGGCCTATGGAAGCGCCACCCCCATCTCATAATAAGCGCGTCTGCTTATTTATAAGGGCTGATAACCCTAGCTTATGATCATAGCTCCACCAAATAAAACGGGCTGATAACCTGAGCGTGCTCACATATCGCAATACATCTCATCATACCATATGTCAATCATGTATAGTAGAGCCTAAAATATTTGCATTCTCCCACCATAAATCTTATTTCTCATTCACCCATCCTTATTTGAAACATTTTAAAAAATTAACATTTATTATTTCAAAATTTCTTTACTTACAACTTGTAAAATCAACAAAATCAATTCATATTTCAAATAAAACCTTACTATCATAATACCTCCATTTACATAGTTTAAAATACTTTAAAATCAACATTTAAGGAAAACAAAAATATGCCTTACCACCCTAGGGTGGTTCGGCTACTCTAAGCCACCAAAGGGGAAAGGGTTTCCTTTCCTTCAAGCACCATTTTTCAAAGCAAGAATTCTTAATCAAAACATAAAACTATCACTTAAAAACTTTTAACCTTAAAATTCATATTTTCCACTTTCAAACCTTCTTTGAGTTTTGTAAAAATACTTAAACATTCTATTTCAAGGAAGAAGTTTTGACCACCATTAAATTACTAAATAGCAAGCCCATTAAGTTAAAATCAAGCTTTGAAATCAAAGGAAACACAATGGCCCTTCACCACCATAGGTTCGGCCTCCCCAAATCAAAAGCAAAGTGTTTCTTTCCAAATTAATCACATTAATCTTAAAAGAAATCATTCAAGAGCACATTAAAACCCAAAGAACACAAAAACATGACACAAAGTTTATGCCCTTCTTCCTAAAAATTTCGGCCTCTCTTAGTTTCAAGGGAAAGAGAGATTGATCTCTCCATTTAAGCATTCTTCCATGCTTATCAATCAAGGAAAATCACATTTAAGCACTCAATTTCTCATTTCTCCAACACATTTCACATATTCCACAAAAATCATACAAAAACCTAAAACTTGAAACTTGAAGCAAATGAAAGAGGAAATGATTTATTATTGCACTAACCTCTTAATTAAGCTTAAAGAAGCTTAGAACACCCTAATCCTTAGCCTTCTCTTTGCCTCTGGTGGAGGTTTCACCAATTTCTTCAAAGTAGGAGAAAATCCCATTAAACTCAAAATTAAACATAAGAAATGAAAAGGGCGTGATTTAATGCATCTATTGCATGCCTAATGCTTGAAGTTTACTTAATAAATTACAAAATCCAAAAACTACAACTCACCTCCTTTAATGACAACTCCAAAACCAAAGTTTAGGAACTCCAAATTCAAGCCTCTACTACTTATTTCTTAAGGATTAATATCAATTCTATGGTTTAATTAGGTTATTTAGTGGTATTTTATGGAAGAAAATGAAAGAAAATTGAGGAGGAAGAAGAGAAGAAGAAATGGCGTGGAGAATGGGGAGGAGGAAGAAAGAGAATGTGTAGATTACTTAAGTAGCAAAGTCAAACTTTGCTTCCTCTTTTCATGCTAAATCAATGGCCGGGAATAAGTTTTAGGTAATCTCATCCAATGACTCTAAATATTCCTCAAATAATTCATTTCTAAATATTATTTAACTTCACAAATTAATTAAATTAATTCCATAAAAATAATCCCTCATTTATTCCCTAATACACTATACTAAAAATAATATTCATTAGTTGCCGCAATTTTCCAAAAATATTCGTGAAATATTCTCTACCCACCTAAATCATGCAGACATTCTCCAAAAATATTTAATAACATATTAGACACATGTAGTAATTTTTCCGGACCGAAATAATACTAAGCCCCGACCGATGGTACTATTCATAAACCAGTAAATCACTATTCACCAATAATTTATTCCTTACTTTGTCATGAAAAATTTACATCTTAACTTTAATTAATGAAGACCAATCACATAAAATCTAATTAACTCCACAAATATTAATTATGCTCAATATCACTATCAGGTCCAAATAAAATATTATTTCCCCCTCGGGTGATACCATTCTATAATACCCTGAAATTTTTATTTCGAAACATCCTCATTTAAATTTAAATTGTAAATTATTAGCCAATAATATTACGCCACGTAATATTATGGGGATCGAAAATCATTTTAGTTCGCCCAAAAATTTATTGAATAACCATTAATTGATTAAAATCGGACCAATATTTCTTTAATTGGACCGAATTAATTTAAATTAGACTCGAATCGGATATTTTTGAAAAACACTGTGCGTCACTATTCTTTTCTCCCCGGCAACTTACCTTGGACGGTTTGTTTTTATTTAATAAT